>JAQFVV010009273.1:0-14930 GCA_028023455.1 Epiperipatus broadwayi | reverse complement strand
TAGTAAATTTGGCTTATTTATTTGCTATTGATTGTTTTGCTTGGATAGGTGGTAGCAGATTTACTGTATCAGCGCTTCACTTAAAGTACTTTCTCTCTCAGCTTAGTTCTGCAATCTAGTATAAGTTTTCAGTAGTCTCTAATCAGTATTAACCCCTCCAGTATTTCCAGACTAATTTTTAGCTTCTTGCTTTGCCGTATCGAATGAGAATGAGCCTGAACTTTTTGGATCTCAGACGCAAAAAAGAAGTGTAGAATGTGCCTTTGGGGGGTGAAAGCTTGGAAACTAACTATGAAGATATTGGATGGAACATCAATCTGGTAGCAGATTTATTAAGCACTACTATGACCTGAATCGAAGGGCATTTATTACTTTAAAGTTGCATTATATGAAATGAGCTTTAGGTGATGCTAATATGAAAAAGCATTTGCTTCTGAATGCAGCATAAAAATGCGTGAGCTGAAGCATATTATGTGATACCATTAGCTTTTTTTAAATAAGTTAATATGCAAATTTAGTAGTACTGGAATAATAGTATTTATCTGCCGTCATTACTTTATAATTATGTGTTTTAGATCATCATCAAGTTTTTCAATTTCTTCTTAGCTTGTAAAACACTACATGTTGAAAGTATCTCCTGTATATTTGAATCTAGTTTCTCTAACCCTTATGTCCCTCTTCTCCATATCATACCATAAAGTTTTCCTACTTAATGACTATCTATATTCTTTTTTAAGTTTTTTTATACGGAATCTCTGAATTCCCAAACTAAAGCTTTGAAATGCCCATCTATTTATGGTAAGTGCTTTGTTTTTTTTTGTAACCTATAAACTTCAGATCCATTTCAGCTCTAATTTCTCTTCACTCCAGAGTTTTTTGCCATATTACCAATTTGTTCTTGCATCCAGAGATTTTATTTGATCTCTCTCCTGATCAAACATTGAGTGGTAACAGAGGCGATACTCTTCATACAGTAGTGCTTCAGTGCAAACCCAGAGGTAATCAACTGATTCAGAATGTTTGTGTATAAATCTCGATCTGATGCCTACTCATCCCCAAAATCTCTTGCCTAGTTTTCTGTTTGTAGCCTTTACATTCAGTGTGGAGCCTTGTATCTGAGAGCACTGCGGCTTGATCACTTTTAAATCTAAAACTCTGAATCCAAAATGGAAAACACAAAGTTTTCAATCCAAGTCTCCCTTCGCCTATAGTTATATAGTTCTGAACTTGCCTTTGGTTCTACTTCCTAATAACCATTAATGAAATCCATTCCATTTGGCAAGTGTTGGTATTAAATCATAAAACATCACATGATCCTCATTCTTTAGAATATTTACACAGGTTTGAGAGTTCATAAAAAGTTACTATCTAATGCCTTCTAGAAACATTTATTATCCCCACTTTAGATCTTATGCTTCTAGCTTGTGGCCTTCATCAGTGAAGAGCCTCCTAGTAGCGTGAACACTGATGAGATCTTATGGATACACGAATGCTACTTCCTCTGCTTCCAAAAGTTTTTTGCCTTTGAGTTAACTCCTAAAGCTACTCAATCCAAAATGAAATAACCCAGTGGTGTTTTATCCAAGTACCTTTCACAGCTTTAAACATACTATAGATCTGAAACTCCAATTCAACAATCTATTACTTTAAGTCACATCAAAAGTCAAAGTTGGTTTTTGGAGTATAGCATTACATAGCTTTAAAAAATCTAAAGGTACAAAAGTCTCTCTATCCAAAGGTTCACTTCACTAATAGAAGGCTACAAACTAGAAACGTAGTTCTGGTAGCTATTTAATAATATGCACAGATATAGATTTTATGCACAAACCTTCTGATTCTATTGACTATTCTGGCTTGCATTGGGTGGCACTGTTTTGTCTCTGTTACAACAGCTTGTGTATGCATAAATAATGATTATCGTGTGGTGTTTAGTGGCTTAATATCAAATGGGATGATGGGGACTACAGTTATGCTTGTATTGACAACATAATTGTGTTTTCATTTTGGATTCATAGTTTTTAATTAAAAAGATAAAAGATGGCTTCTAGACAGTATCATTAGATTCTAAGATTTAGGTGCAATGATCTCAGATCCAAGACTTCTCATTGAAAAAAGCCATAAACTAGAAACTAGTCTGGGAATTTTTGATGAGTAAGTACTAGATAGGGATTTTATATACAAACTTTCTTACATCCATTGATTACTCTGGTTTGCACTGGATGGCACTACTGCAGAAATAGTTTTGTCTCTGGTATAACAGTTTGTGTAAACATAGAGAATGATGATCATGTGGTGTTTAGTGCTTAATATACCAATCCTGCCAAATGGATTGATAGTGACTATGGTTATTATAAAACCAAATATATGAAAATGTATAGTTGCTGAACTGGGTTCAATTCTATTTGTCAAGTGAATGAGTTTGGATTGAAAACATTATTGGGTTTTCATTTTGGATTCATAGTTTTATAGTTAACTAAAAATATAAACAGTAGTGCCTAGATGGTAGCATTAGATCTGAGATTTTGGTTCAGTGTTCTCAGATTCAAGGATTCTTTCCAGGGGGGGGGGGGTCACAAACAAGAAACTCATCTGGGGATATTGGATAAATAAGCACTAGATAGGATTTTTTCTACCCAAACCTTTTTGGATCCAATTATTATTCTGGCACTACTGTATGAACAATTTTGTCTCTGTTATAACAGTTTGTGTAAACATAGAGAATAGTGATCATGTGATGTTTAGTAATTGTTGAGTAGTAAGAGGTATCTGTACTCTATTAAGTGTCAAAATCTCAGAACTATAGGCAAGAATTGGTAAATTATTTATTAAAAGTCTTTTCAAACACATAGTCACATTTGCTTTTAATTATAAGCTTATTCTACTGAAAAAAGTATTCCATCAAAGTTTAATTCTATGATTAATTTCATTCATTATATTTTCATCTGGATTGATAATCTTCCAAAATTATTTGTAGTTGTTAACTTTTTCTCATTAATAATTATCAAACTTTATTTTGTTCTTTTGAGAAAATCCATTGAACATTATTTTAATCTTTTTAGCATTTGTCTTTAATCCTACTTTCTTATTTGTATCTGATAATTCTTGCTTCATTTCTTTAAAATTTGAAGCTTTGTTTGTAAAAATAATGCCTTAAATAATCTCCATTTATTTTTATTTTCTTACCTTAACATTTTAGTAAACAAAAGACTTTTGTAAACCTGCTATAAAGGGTTTTAAAGATATGGAATCATCTTGTTATATACCTTTCTCAGTGTTCGTTTTCTTAGTATTTATATATAGTTTAATCACTGTTGTTGCAATTTGACAAATATTCATCAGAATATGACAATATTTTGGATCTATATCTAAGTAATCCAATGCTTTAATCATTGTAGAAATACTTATAAAATCAAACGCTTTTTTTTTTCATTATCTGCAAATCCAAATCATATAGATATAATAAACACCTCCATACTTCCCCATTCTTTTTAAATTCATATAAATAAAGATGTAATAAAAGACAAATGATGGCAATTCATATTCATTTGTACTTTTTCATAGTTTCTTTCAATACTTGAATGTTATGTATTGTGTTAAAATGACTTTTAAATCCAGTTTGTTCTTTTGATTAGCTAAAATTTAATGTTTGTTGCAGACAGATAATAATTATCTTGATAAAGATTTTTTGTAGAACTAATAGAAAATTTCTAATATTTTCTTTAGCACCTTTCTTAATATTACATCTATATTCATTCCATCACCTGGTGCATCTTTATCATTTAGACATTCATATGCTTCTTTTATGGTATGAATAATAATGTCATTATTCCCTGGACCTTCTCTTACTTCATAGATTTAATTGTATATCTCACTTTTTCATTTAAAATTCTAGGCTATTTAGAAGATATGATAATTGTAAGAAATATTTTTTTTTCTTATTTTTTATTACTATATAATCAGTTGTATGAGATAGTGTGGATAGTTGAAGAGTGCTTATAAATCTGAGTTCAAATCCCTTATACTTACAATTAAGCTTCCATGTTTGTGAAGAGTGCCTGGTTTTCAAATATTTACATATCAAGCTTGTATCCTGTCCATTCCTCTTATAAGTATTTAAATGGATAAGGTCCTATACATGATTGGGTCAGAGTGACTTCAAGTCAATGTGGGCGTGGCAATAATATTAGCATCAGCATGGGATTTGAGTTTTCATCATCAGATTTTCAATGGTATGGATGGCTGAAAAGTTGGAGGTTGGAGTGGATTGAAGCCTGTCCATTAAAGTATGAATATTTGCTATCTTAATATAAACTGAGCACTGATTATAAAGTATGAATATTTGCTATCTTAATATAAACTGAGCACTGATTATATATATGTGTAAGAGATGATAATATGGACCAACTGATGAGTGCTGGTTTAGCATAAAATATGTATATTGATGATTATTTATCTTTTTTACATGTGTGTGGTTATGTGCATCAGTTGTATGAGATAGTGTGGATAGTTGAAGGGTGCTTGAAAACCTGAATTCAAATCCCTTATAGAATTCTTTATAGAATTCTTCCATAAATGTCATAAGGGTGCTTGAAAACCTGAATTCAAATCCCTTATAGAATTCTTTATAGAATTCTTCCATAAAAATGTCATAATGTCATCTTTTTTTAATAATAGTTCCACCTTCTTATTGTGCAAACAATTTTTATTCCAATACCAGGATGTTAATTTATAATTTTGACACCTGTTATCTTTCATAGGTTATAAGTTCCTTTATCATTATTAAGTCTTTTTCATAACATTTTACAAAATTCTGATATATAAATTTTTCTTAAAAGATCATTTTTAAAATTTTTCATATTTCTTCATGCATCATCTTATCTCAATAGAAAATGTGTTGTATTGCAAATCAAAAGTAACTATCTCCCTTGGAGTTATGTAGCATTAAAATCCAATAATAAGATAGAATGATACCATTCTATCTTTGGGATCTGTTGTTATATAATGTTAGTTTCTGACTTGGTTTTTAAATTAAACGATGAATTTTGTCTATTGTTTTGATTTATATAAAGATTAAATATTTTGCAGTTACCATTAATATATTCAAAGGATGAAGAACAAGTTGTACTTTTAACAACCTTTGAACATTAAGTGAAATAATTATAATAATAAATAAATAATCATAACTTCTAAACAACTGTAATTTCAAAGCAGATGTAATTACCTCCTGCAGAGTTATGTAGCATCAATATTTATGTAGAAGTTATTTATTTATTTAGAAATTCTTTTTTATGAAGTATAATAACTTAATCTCTCTCATTGCCAAATTCATATAATATTAATATCATCTGTGTTCTTTATTTTTACAATGCGTTTTTATAACCCACTATTGATGGTTTTGATTGCCCCAGCAATTTTCTTCAGAATTAAAACACAATACAAATACATGAATACAAATATACATGAACATATAATTTTATATTATATATATATATTGTCCAGGCATTATCAAATGTCCATGCACAAAGTCTACTGTAAAAAACATTACAGCAGATACACATATAAATTTATATACATTAAGCACAACAAATATATAAATGTGCTACATTAGAAATGGAAGCGGGATCTGAGCATTAGAATACCCACACACACCAATTTAAAATATTGTACACAAATACACGTATAATAAACTGATGTATTTTTTTTTTATTGTTTTGTATATTGTCAGTATATGTCATTTTATATATTTTGCTTTTCTCTGAAAAATTCAAATAGAGAAAAGCAAATTTTATTAAACAAATGGATCAAATGTTGGAACATATTAGTAAAATAAATAATTAAAGCAATTGTTCCAATGTACTTGTATATATTTCTTTTTTTAATTACTTTTCTAAAAACTGTAATCTTATTCTATAATCAAAAAAATGTTAATTACTTTGGCAAAAATCTGACCAAAAGCAAAATGTTTGATAATAAATGTTGTAATTACAATTTTTTTTTTCTATAGATAAAATAGAAAGTCTTTTGAATTGATATCTGTAATGAAGTGATCTGGTATTCAAGATGGAAACTAATCATTATATCAAACCCTAAAATGCAGAATTTAATCAGAAAAATAGAAAGGAATGTTATAATCTAAATGATAAGGTAAATTAAAAGGGTTGGCTGATTCATACTTCTCAGAGGGTACCTGAATTGGTTTTTGTGAGTGGGGTGATAGGTTTTAGTCAGTGCTGTGGGATTTATTCTTTCTTTGGCAGTCATTCTGGGCAAGTCATTTACTATTTTGGCTCCAGAATTATCTAATCATCCAGCCACTTAAAGATTCATATATGGGCCAGACTATTACTGATACTTCTTCAGAAGAAATCCAGTATACAGTTATTTTAAGAATTCTTGCTTTCTTGTGGATTCAATTAACCATTCGAGACAGTAGATAAAAATTGAATAATAATTATAATTATTATAATATACAAAAAAAAGTATAAAGCAATCTACTAGAGGTTCCAGTAAAATGACCATGGGGTAGACAACCAGCTGGTGCACCTGCCTTTTCTCTGTCTAAATCTCCAAGATGTGATCATGCCAGTTCCAGCCAGCCATGCTGATGACAAAAGCTACCTTGCCTATGCCCAAAGGAGATGAAATCCTCACCACACAGCTGGTTGAATTGAAGCCCACTCAAAGCCCAGTAATGAGAAGATGAAGACGCCTACATAAGTTTCTTTTAAAAATGTTTTATTATTGAATTAATTCTTTCTGACATTTCTGATAATTAGAAGTATATTATTTTATTATGATTAATCATTTAAAAAAGAGAGAGAATTGTCTCTCGCATACATATATTGAATTTATGGTTATTACAGGCATAATGACACAGCTTTTACTTAAATCTTTTAATTCATTTTTCTATTTCAAATTCTAATGTTTTCAGCAAAGGTTGCAATTAGATTTTTTTGTTGCTATTTGTTTTTCTTCTTGTTGTTACTCCTGAAAATTGTCATACATAAATATACATGTGTATACACGCGCACATACACTTGTAATATTCGGTAAATATGACATCTCATGTTGAGTGTCTAAAAATGTATTTATCCATATATCCTTTTAAGTTATTTTTTTGTCACTGCTGCACTTTATTATGAGTACAAAAAGGGTTTATTTATTGTAAATTTCCTGTAAGCAAGTCCACTAATAACTTTATATTTAGAATAGTAGTGAGTGTATAATGGTGCTGCATGTATATACATGTATAAGAATTTATTGTAAAAGGCAAATAGATACAGCACCTCATGTTGAGTGCTCTATGGTATCTGAGCTAATGCAACCTTATTGACATGTTGAAAAATATGAAATTAGTGAAATATTTCATAGTGCAAATATACGTATGCATAGTTGTTGTTTTTTTTATTATTATATTTGCTATCAATAAAACAGGTTTTCAAGTCCTGGGTAGAAGTGTATGCCTGTATGACTGAAAATCTTTTATATGATAAATATATATCAAATCACACAAGTCATAACTTATTTCTATGGGGTAAAAAGCTCAGACCACTTCCATTCTTTATGAAACATTGTAAATAGCTTTAGGGATCTATGCATTTTCTTATTCATTTAAATTGTATTTATACTTTATCTATTTCAAAGCATCAAATATATATATGGGTTTGTGATAATAATTCATTTATTTATTTTTATTATATCATTTTAAGTATGAAAGGTGGTGGGTATCTGGGATTAAACAAATATTTGATCATAATATTAAACTTGTTTCATTTTCATATTATTATTTATTTGATAAAATGTACTCTTTTCTTATCAATTACATACCTGTACTCGTAAATTAATTAGAAATTACATACCTGTAATAACCATTTAACTTACCCATTGAAGACCCTAGATGTAGAGTACTGAGCTAGCCACACAGAATATTGCTCTACCAGAGTGTTAAATCTTATTTTTATGCTCCGCTGAAAATATGGTATTGCACATCCTTCTAGGACGGGGGGGATTCATTTTTTATTATTTTCTAGGAGTGGCACACAAAAGTTATTTTGTAAATAGATTTTTCAAAGGTGTGTACTTACCATAGGTCCTAAACATTCAGGCATTCAAGTAAGATATTAACTAAAGGGGTTTTTAATCAGAAGAATCCTGTCAATTCACTCTTTCTATCAGTTTAGCTGGAAGTATCAATATACATGAGTAGAGACAATCGGCTAAATTGGTATCCACTTCTTTCCCTGTTAAATCTTGATCACTTCATGCTCAGTGCAAGATTAGGAGCAGAATTCCGCAGGGAAGTATGGTCCGGTACAATATATATATATATATACTCTCTTATAATCGTTATATAAAAGGCAATAATTATATAGGAAGGTATATAAAGATATATGTGGTTATAGAAATAATATATATATATACTCTTTTATAATCATTATATAAAAAGCAATAATTATATAGGAAGGTATATAAAGATATATGTGGTTATAGAAATTATATATATATATATATATATATATATATATACTCATAATCATTATATAAAAGGCAATAATTATATAGGGAAGGTATATAAAGATATATGTGGTTATAGAAACAATGGTTATAAAATATAATATATATATATAATGTTAAATTATATGTTCCTGTATATTTGTATTCATGTATTTGTATGTGTTTGTTATAATTCTGAAGAAGATTGTTAGGGCAATTGAAACCATCAATAGTGGGTTGTAAAAATGCATTGTGAAAAGTAATAAAGAACCAAGATGGTGTTAATATTATTTAGAAGTTATAATTATTTATTTATTATTAAAAAATGTTTTGGCAAATTGCTTTTTTTTTAATACCAGCTATATTTTTTTTGAAGTTCTTAATAGAGTATCAATTATCTTCCTTTTGATTTGAATCACCTCTGGACCAACTTCAAAATCTGTTAAATTTTAAAATGATTTGCAAGTTTTAATTTAAATTTACTGGAATGTTTCTGAAGATTAAGGATATTGTTTCTCTTAACAGTTTTCATCTCTCTAGTTTCACATTAACATATATCTTACTAAATGATGATCGGTTAAGGAATCATATTTTAAAAAATTACAATCCTATAATACATATTTTCTGTTAGACAAAATATAATCCAATTCTGTTGTATCTTTATTTTGATGCTTCTATATACATTTCCATTTCATTTTTCCCAAAAAAAGGTTCGGTTTTCTTTTTCTGTTGAAATGATTAAATTTGTCTTCTCTCATTTCTGTTACTATAACCCAAATTATTCTTAGCACTTTCATCTTTCAATTATAGCATTAAAAAAATCTCTTAACTATTTTAAAATGTTCTTTGGTCTGTTTGAAATCATTTTCACATCCATATAAAAATCTTTTTTTCTTTATCATAATGAGAACTTGTTGGGTCATAAACCTGAATTATATGCATTTGATATTTTCCAATAGCTTGAATAACTAATCTTTTTACTTTGACTGATACACAACAATTTTGTTCTTTCATTTTTTACTTATAATAAATCCCATTCATTTTTCCTTATAATAATAAATATTCATAACTAATTTTTAAGTAATTAGGTTAGAAATGGATCTATCATGGACCTATATAAATGTCAATCAACTATGAAAAGATAGAATGGCACCAATCAATCTTTCAGCTTTGTTCATATTTAAGTTTAACTGATTGACTTTGTTTTAATGTGGAGAGTGAAATTTTTTATTATTTTAGTTTTATATATAGAGGGAATAATCTAAAATCACTATTTAAATATTCAGAGAAGTTTTACCTTTATAATAAACTACACATTTACTTTTAAAATCAATTCCTCACCTTTTCTTCTAACTTCACATAGTTCAATAATGCCTCATTTAATATTAGACCATTCTTCTTCAAATTCATGTAATCATATTTTACATGAAAGTGATCTGCAATTGTAAGGACCTATATAAAATATTTTCATCAAATGGTAGCCTGAATTTGCAGTCAGGAAAGTCTACCTTTTATCATCAACTATTACTGTAGCTGGTGATTTTACTGCCTCCTACTAATAAGAATCGTAACTGAATATTATTTATGATGATTGTAAATATATTCTTAAAAACATCATTTGCAAAACACATTCATAAGCCCTTTCTCTCAATCAAATTTAATCCGATATTTTAATTAAGAACTATTAAAAATTGAGAAGAAATGCAAAGGTGTTTCCTTTATCTTAAATTTATAGGTTAAAGCCAGTAAACTGACCATGTTGGCTGATTTATGTTATGGCGTGAGGAAGTCCAACCACGAACATTTTACTATATGAATAATCATGCAGGGATAATATCTGCAACAATAAGAATGTGCAAAGTGATCATTAGGAATTTGCCTTTTTAGGGGCTAAAAGAAGAATCAATGCGTCTTTTTTCAGTTAAAAGCAATCTTTTTTTCTCCTATCATGTGATATATATGTGTATGTTTATGGAGAGCTGTTTGAAAGGTTTTTACTTTTCGATGAATTCTTTGAAGGCTGTTTTATTTTTATGTGTTTGTATGCATATATATCCTAATTAAACATGAATATGTTAATTTGAGTAAGTTTTTTATATATTAATATAGTTAACTGTAGTTAGTTTTGTAAGCATACCTTCCACTTTCAACAGTGGTGTAGAGTTGCGACTTGGTAACATTGAAGTTTATGTAATTGTTTAAAAAATTATATTTAATACTCATATGTAGAGGGTGTACCAAACAATACTATTATTTAGCATTATTGAGGAAACTAAAAATGATTTTTATGTATGTATGTGTAATCAGGTGAGCTAAGTTATATATGAGATGGCCAAGATGGAGAGAGTTGAGTGGTATGTGAAAGACTGGAGTTCTTAATCCCTTATATATTATATATACATGTGTAATAGTGGTGAGCCCGTACGGAGTACTGAGCTATAGCGTATGTGAGCTGATATATTTTTCTTTATGCTTCTAGAGAAACAACAGATTTTTTCAAGTTTTATTAATTTTTGATAAAGAAAAGCAAATATGTACCAGGTGTAGATAAATTTAGGTAGAGATTTAATATTAGCTTTTGTAAGCTAATATAAAATATGTGGTTATTAAAATCTAAAAACTTGACAAATAGAGATTCTAATATTTTGAATCATTTAAAAAAATTTGCAGGCTTTAAAATATAATGATTTGATTATTAATTGGAAAAGCGCAATCAGATCTGGTTTTAGAAATATACGTTTTGAAACTATAATTTTGTAACCTGGAGATGCTTTTTTTTTACAAGAAGTTGCATGGAGTGTTTTTACCTTAATTTGTTTTTGTAAAGTGGAATACTCAACGTGATTTTCTCTTTCCTACTTGACAGCTTTCATCATGTATAGACTCATATACAAGTGTTGAAGAGATAATATAATATTTAACCTAGTGAACTTCCGTTAACGCTTTTTGAACATGGAAGTAGATTCATTCCCCATGACTTTCTTAACTGTAATTCTAATTTCATATAGAGGAGTTTTTTTGGCATGAACTTTAGTAGATATGAAGAAATTTCTACTGACTATTGCTTTTGACAGAATAACCTAGCTGGTTACAGCATACTTAGGTTTTAAATTAGATATTCATGAACTCTATAAGTGATCAAGATTTGATTTCCTGTTCCTCCTCTAAGCTTTGGCTCACTGGTCTAACCATCAACAATCTCTCCAAAATACTTACTTAAAAAGTTGTGTTATGGTCTAGACTGTGTACTTTATTATCAATTGATGTAGATTTCTTAAATGTTTTAATAAAGTTTGAACTTTCTAAAGCATTTCTGACAATTAATATTAGATAATGGTTAGAGCCCAATCATATATAATTATTACTAAATTGTGATACACTTATCAATTCCATATTTGTTGTGGTTAATTGAATCAATGCATATATATGCCCTCCTTTCACGTAGCTATCTAATTCTCCAGGTTCTTCTTTAAAACAAGAAGTTTATGTTTACATGACACTTCTGCTTTTTAATATAAGTGAAGGCCGTAATATGTGCACTAGACTTTCAAAGGTCATCTGATGTATGATGTTAGTACTGTGATGTATGATACAATGTGTTTGCGTAATTGTATTCAACATCGTATTGGATGTAAGTCTGTTTGATGTTCTAGAAAACCGATAATAGAAGTTGAAGATGCTTAAAAGTGTAGCGGACTACTATAGGCGTGAAGTTAAAGATATCCACTCAGATCGCGTGGGAATACAATTCTCTTTACAAATAACCACAAATCTTAGTTCTTGAAATATGATACCATTGGAACTCCCTGTATCCAGTCTTTACTCATATGTTTTCCCCTGAAGGTGCCAGTGATGATGGCATTTTAGCTTTCTTGTATTTTATATACAGAGACCATTTCCATTATCTATTATAAGTGTTGAATGTCTTTGAAAAATTTAATCTTTGATTTAAATATTCAAAATACATTCAACTATTAGGAATAATGCACAAGTTAGTATATGCACTATATTTTGGGAAGTATTATTCTCTCCTCTTCTACAAGTGTTGAATGGAAATCGAACCTGGACCCTTAGATTCTTGAGTTTTGAATTTTAAGGTGATGCTCTAACCAACTGAGCCATCTTTCAGAAGGGAACACTCAGTAGAAATTTCATATACTTATCTATGAGATTCCCCCTGAATTCTCCACTTTTTCCTAAGTGCAATGTTAATTAGAGGCTTTCATCATCATCATCAACCATTATCAATCCTCTGCAAGATGAAGGTCTCTTCAAGTTCAATCAATCTTCTCCAATCTTTAGATTCTTTTCTCCACATCACCCCTGCACACTTTCTTATTCCATCCATCCATCTCCCATGTGTGTCTCTTTCTGGTCTTTACAGTCTCTTGGAATCCAGTTTAAGATTTCTAACTTGTCCATCTATTATCATCTCTTCTAGTAATATGTCCAGCCCAACTCCAGTTTAATCTTTTAATTTTTTCTAATGAGGTTAGTGTAACAATCTTAGTTTGGCTCTCTCTATCCATATCCTGTGCTTTTGATTTCTTCTTAGTGACTCCTAACATGCATCTCTCCCATACTTCTTTGAATGGCTCTGATTTTTTAAGTGTCCAAATCTCAGATCCATAAGTAAGAACTGGTAAAACACATTTACTAAAAACTCCATTCTCCAAACACATAGGCATATTTCCCTTTTTTAGTATCAAGTTCTTTTAATCAAAAGCACTCCAACCAAGTTTAATTTTAATGATTAATTTCATCCATTATGTCTCAATGTGTATTAATAATCTGACCAAAGTATTTGTAGCTATTAATTTCTTTTAGCTTATTATAATCAATCATTATATTTATATTTTGAGAAAATCCATTAAACATTATTTTAGTCCTTTTAATATTTATCTTTAGCCCTACTTTTATCTGATAACTCCTGCAACATTTTCTGTAGCTCTAAAGCATTATTTGAAAAAACAATTATATCATTTGCAAAATCCAAATAACTTAAATAATATCCATTTATTTTTACTGCTTTAGTTTTCCATTTTAATCCACAAAATACTTCTTGCAACACTGCTGTAAAATGTTTTGTAGATATGGAGTCACCCTGCCTTACACCCTTCTCAATGTTGACTTTCCTAGTATCATTATGTAATCTAATTGTTGCTGTTGCATTTTTATAAATATTCTTTAAAATATCCCAGATCTATACCTTGATGATTCAATGCTTTAATCACTGAAGAAATGTTTATAGAATCAAATGCTTTTTCATAATCTACAAATCCAAAGCATAATGGCAACTCATATTCATTTGTCCTTTCTATACCCTCAATATCTGGATATGATCTACTGTACTAAAACCACTTTTAAATCCAGCTTATTCTCTTGGTTGGTGAAAATCCAATGTTCTCTGTAGATGAGTTGAATCTTCCATACATTATGTATAGTCACACTAAGTTGTCTTATGGGATAGTTTTGCAGTAAAATGAATAAAAAATATTGCTTTGTAATTCATAGTTAAAATTAGAGAAAAAAATTATTGGTGTATTGCTTGGTATATACTATATTTTCCAACAAGTCAAGTAGTCACCTTCTACGGGGTTATCATGCACATTAAAAATCACAGACATATTTTTTCACTGATCTGATCTGAGACTTATGATATTATACAAGCAATTTGAATTGATTTCAAAATATTACATACTGCAGGATTGCATAAAAAAGTTGAATTTGGGTCATTGATATCAGCTAAAATTCAAAATGAATTTCTGATGATATAGATATAACATGAATGTCTAAAATTTATTGGTTAATAAAGCTTGCATCAGTTGCTTCTGAAATAAATAAAATAAAAATAACCTGTCTCCTCTTAGAATGAAACATAAATTAATATCTTTCAATATGTAGGCCATTAAGCAATTATACAGATTAATTAGTACAGTTTTTTTTTTTTAATATTTGTAAAAATATGATTGATGTGATGTGTGGGTTAATGCCTTCAGTTTTATTGAGCTTACTTTTCAGCTATAATCTCAAAGTTAAATTGTCTTCATCTTCCATTACTGAAAGTTTCTCATAAAATTTACTATTTGTTGATGGTTTAGCAATGTAGGCCTTCTATATACTCTCTTTTGTTTGACCCTTTGTTTCTTTAGTTATAGCATTTCTTTTGGAATTTTTCATTAATCTTTTATTGTTTGGAACTTTCTTTTATTCTCATGGATTCCCTGAAACATATCTCTTGTTTTCTCCATATTTTTTTATTATCTTTGCAGAAATTTTATAATATTAGCCCCTTCTCTTTTCTGTATTTATTTGGATTTTTTTATTTAATTCTATTAAAAGATTTTTTGTCCTTTTTTAATTTATTTATGGTTTCTACAATTACTACTATATTTTTGTATATCCATTTTGATTTTTTTAGCTGTTTATTTTATACA
>JAQFVV010009272.1:0-14935 GCA_028023455.1 Epiperipatus broadwayi | reverse complement strand
ATAAATACATAGTCATTGGAGAATTAGTATATTATAAATATGCAATTTTTTTTCGCATGCGTTAGTGAAGCTGTAATTATACTATAATGTTTAATATGCCTGCTTAGCACTTTCGAGATTTAGTATTTAAATCTCATACTCATAGCTTTATGAATGAAGACTGTTGTGATTTATTGTACACATATGCAAATGAGCTTGAATTTTTAATTAGTTAGTCCATTGTTTGGAGAGAGCAAAGCATACCTCTCTTCTATTAATAGCACTGAGATCATTTGCTATGTAAAAAGCTTCTTTGACTTTTCTTTTGGCATCACTCTTCTCTGTGCAAATTATTTGGGCAGAACTGGGTTCGAATACATGGCCTGTAGCTGCTTGGTGGTCCCAGAAGATTGATGTTCCTTCATTTTTATTTTTAACCCTGTTGTATGCATACCTGTGTTAGTAAATTCTTGTATTGATATATTTTTTAAATGTCATCTGATAAATATTTATTGAAAAGCTTTGCTTTATAAGCCGACCATTTATTTATTTTTCCATAATTTGTGTTACTTTATAAATACTACTATTGCCAGTTGCCTTCCTGAAGTTGATCCTTACTCCATTATGATATTTCCTTGAAAATCAATTAGAAAATTACTTAATACGTTTAAATTTGTTTTCTTTTTCTGTGTTACCTGTTTTTTTTTTGGCCTCCTTGGAAGATCTAATTTCTGTAGTAATGCATGGAATTTGTATAAATTATTCAGTTGGCCAAAATTATCATAATTTAAACCATCTTCATGTTACATCTTTCTAAAACATAAGAATCAGAGATATAATTTCTACATTATTTCAAGACTTGAACAACAAGACACCCAATACAGATTTTAAATATTAAATTCAACCATATACTCAAGCATTTCTACATTTTGCTGTATTCTTTTATACATCTAAATATGGCTTTAGTCTTTTTCTAAAATCTTTTTTTATAAATCTTTTCATTTCATCTTTTACACTTTGTTTCAACAAATCTTTTATTATTGTTCTGACTAACTGTGCTTTTCCAAATTCCTTTTTGTAATATGCTTAATTCATTTAACATAATATGCTTCACATGCTTTCAACTAGCTTGTAGTCATAATCTTAGCAGAAACATTTAAAGTTTAAAGTGAGTTACATATATTGAGATGGAATTGTTTTTCTTTTCCAGTTTGCTAATTACAAAATGTAAATGAATCAATTTACATAATCCACTTTTTTGAAGGGAGATGACTCTTTCTTATTTATAGCATTTGTGTTCTTGCCATTATCCAATCTTTTTTATTCACTTGCTAAAGATACCATTTCTGTATTGCAAAATGCCCAAGAAAATGGGTTCATGTTCTGTGATGATATTAATTGCACTTGAGATTAACTGTCTTTAGCGTTGAACTTCAATAGTTTTTATTTAGTTCTCCACTCACTTTCTTTATTACATCTGAATGGTACAGTAAGTTGCTAATTGATTTATTTATTTCACTCTTCCTGTTAAATTCTTTTTTTAGACCATCTATCTACATTATCTCTGGAACTTTTTATAATTAAGAATGTGTTATATTGATTTCTCAAGGTTTTGGTCAACCCATTTCAATATTTATTATTAAAAGAATTATAACTGTTTATACTTTCTTAACATATTAATGTTATCTTCAGTAACATCTTAGTATCATTTTAAATAATTTTAAATAATATATATTTTTTAACTTTCTGATTTAATTACAAAAATTTAGTTATGTCAAAACTTTGCTTAAACATATTGCACACTTTGAAGAAGAAAATTTTTAGTTCATAAGTTACAAGCTGAAGCTAATATAGAGTTGTAATTATATTTTATTGAGTGCACAGAAATTATATCTAAATAATTAAACAGGCTTTAACCTGCAATGAATGTGCCTTAAAATTTCTTATAGTCAAGCAATATTATTTTGCCGATAGAGGACCTCACAAACCACAACACAAAATAGCAACTTTTATAAAGATAAAAGTGGCAATCTTATCTTTAATCTAAATTTCTACTTATATAGGCCAATCTGAAGCTAACTATTTTTGTGGCATTATTAATCAAAACAATATGACTAGCATAGTACTATTTTAAATCTTTAAAAAATTTTAAAAATCATATTAAATAATACTAGATCTATTACTGGTCTTGTCATCCATTTTCAACAAGTCACAACTAAACTATCTAATGTAGTTAATTATTATATGATTTTTACTACTATGCTAATGTAATTAATTTTTTTAACAACATCTCATGTAATATCAATGCAGTTTAACATATTGGTAAAAATATGGGCTTAAGAATTAAAAGTTCCTAAATCAAAGAATTACCTGCTATTTCTAATGCTCAAATAGTACAAGATTTCTCAAGTAACTAACCATTTGATTATTTTATTTATATGAATCTAATATATGCACAGTGAAAGAGAATCACATTGGCAATACAGTAGATGACTAAAGAAAGAGAATGTGATAAGAAGAGTAAAAAAAATAAGTCAATGAGCAAAATACCATATTTATTAACAAAAGGTTACTGCAAAAGACAGATATAATGATGAATGTGGTCAGAGAGCTAGATAAATTCTGTTGGAGTGTAGTGGTGATGCTAGTACATAATAAATACATTTAATGTCATCACAGAAAATAGTTATACCTAGACATGTATCAATTTAAACCAAGTATTTTGCAATATAGTAAAAGTATTTTAGCTTTATTAGATGAGTGGATGCTTAGTTTAAAACACTCTACTACAAATGTTGCTAATCTAATTTTACATAAATTTTTTAAAACTTTTATATGCATATTTTAATCATGATAGAGTCAAAACTCTCCATATAGTAGTGCCATCCAGTGCAATCCAGACTAAACAGTGAATGAGTAGATGCTAGATAGGGATTTTATACACAAACCTTTTTGCAACCATTGATTACTTACTCTGGCTTGCACTGGATGCAATTACTATATGAAGAATTTTGCCTCTGTTTCAACAGCTTGTGTAAGCACAGACAAATGTGATCACATGACATATTTCAATCATTTATATCAGACAAATTTTTTGCACTTATTTTTTTTATTTTTTTTAGAAAAGTATATTAATATATACTTTAGTTGTGCTGTAAGACAAATCAAACTGGAAGATATTGCTCAATTTTTTTTACTATATAGCATACTTAAAAACTAAATTAAAATTTTTATAAAAGTACATCTCATATGCTTTCCAAGCCATTTTAATAGTGTGGAGGAGTTCTACTAAAATGAATATGTATCCAGATTTTCTTTTGATCTTGTGAACAAAAATCATTTGTTCTCAACATTTTATCAAATGCTGTGCTCATACCTTATTTGCAACATTTTATTAATAGGTCGATTCAGTTACAAAGGCTGTATTATCTTTTTCGTCAATTTACACTCAGTAGAGTTACTCTTCAAGGTTTTACTGCATGCATTAATATTGTTTGCAATCTATTTAGATTCATCGATTAAACAATTGATGTAAGTAAAAAGAAGATATTTTTGCCTCATCTTTATGTCTGAAGCTTAATTTATTTCCTTCATTAATATTCTTTTTATTATTAATATTTTTAGAGGCTTAACAAACATTTTATTTGTTCTATTATATATCAGCTACAATTTCTCTCTTACAACTTAATTCATCATTATATTACCTACCTATGCCTAAAGGACTTTCATCCAATTTTAATTAAATCATATCAGTAATATTTCTATATATTTTTCCCAACTTTTCAATATTAAATTAAATTACTGCTATTACTAATTATTACTTAACTAATTCAGTGATAGAATTAAGCTTTCTCTCCAATATTACTAAAATAAAAGTGATTTATTTGCTTATTATAATTCTTTGTTTCATGGCTTCAAATATCACAGAAGCAACTTTCTCCTTACAATTGTGCCACCTACTGTAAGTCTTAGTAATCAATAAGTGCTATGGGTAAGCATAAGAAATGGTGGTCCTATGTGATTCAAATATTATAATCGATAAATTAAATTTATTTAGTCAATCACACACCAAAAGAAGAGTTTGAATTTAATCTACACAAATAATTTTTATACTATATAAAGAATTAGAATGTAAATTGGAAGATTGCAAAATCTTTCAGTTAAAGCTATAGCATCTTTATTTAACTTATTAAATGCTTAATAATATGCGAAAAAAAATTTATTTACTAATTTTGTTTTTGAACGTCTTGATCTAAATGATCAGCTAAATATCTCTTCTCTAGTAAGTGCTTCTTAGAACAATAAAAGGAAAGTCACTTATTCTCAATGAAATCTCTAGACATTTGTTCATAATTGCTAAATCTCTTATCCAGTTTCCAACATCTTATGTTACAAATCTAGCTACTTCTAATTACGATTTCTATTAAACAATATATTACTTTTAGATTTAGGTTTAATTTTGACTCTGTATATATTATTGGCTATAAATATTCAGAAGATTTATTTTATATGTTTTAGATATATAAATACTATGTATTTTGTGTGATTTATATAGTCAATCAAGCTCAAATTTTTGCCATATTATTGTAAAATGTTTTAATTTCTAGAATGCCATATTTTTTGTTATACACTTAAAACAATGTGGATAGCAGAAGGGGCCTTTTTATTTGATGAATCGTACAACCATATCAATTGTTTAAAGCTATCAAAGCTATAAATGAGATCATCAGTTTTAAATGTTATCATAGCCATTATAAGTAAAATTATGTCACTATTTTGTTTCAGTTAAAAAGTGAGATTACTTTGTTTCAAGAATATAATGTTATATTTGCCATAATTTTTTTTGTTTATTGAGTTGTTATTTCTAAATTTTTACTGAGCAAATTGTTTAATAAATAATTATTTAAAAACTTTTTTTGCTTCTGATGACTTTACCCTATATTAATTATAATACATTTACTATTATTTAAATTGTGAGAGTACATAGATAAACAACATATCTGTTGGGAGAAGGGAGTACATTTTTCAATATATTTGCATAAGTATATTTAATTTTTCTATATACATTATTTTCTTGCACTTGTTATGAAGAGTAAACATTAAGCGTAGAAGCACTAATGTGGCAATATGTTAAACCATATTCTATTTATATAGAATAACTGTGGAAAGTGCATAGGTAAACAATGTGTTATCGTATGTGTGTGTGTATATACATGGGTCTGCATATTACTTTCCATACGCTCATTTTCTCTTGATTGTTAAAAAGGGGAAATATTAGTCATGTAAGAGTTAATTAATATGTTAATAGAAAATAATATTGTTTATAATTGTGATCGAGTGTGTAAATAAACAGTTTGGCTAAATATTAGGCATGTAAGTATTAAGATATTAATAACAAAGAATGTATTGTTTATAATTATGGTTGAGTGTATAATTAAAAAAAAATGCTAGTTTAAATATGAATCAATTTAAATTTGTTCCCTGCTAATTTTATGTTTGCTTATTTTTTTAATTAACTGACTTTCCTTCTTTAACTGACCATTATAATTGTATATACTAATATAATGTGCATATATTATTAAATATTTTTTATTATTATTCTCACTGATATCTAATATTATTATAAGTAATTCATTAGGGATAAAACCCATTATACATATGCTTTAAAGTAATGAGGACTACTCTCCTTTCCAAACACACGATAAAGTCTTTTAAAAAGATAGAATAAATCCACTCTACCTTTTTAATCTAAATGTGTATGTATAGGCAAACCTCAAGCATTTGGAAATGAGAGTGTGAAGATATAAATTAATCACTTTTAATTCCATGTGCTATGTTTTTATTATTGATGTCTGTGAAATTTTTACAATTTACGGCAGTCAGTATTAGCTTTAATATTAATCATATATATATAATGATTAATTTATGTAGTGCTATTACAGATAAAAAAGATAAAAAAACATAGTGCTATAAAAATAAATATATTCATTGTTATTATAAGAGTATATATATATATATATATATATATATATCTCTCTCTCTCTCTATATCTATATATATATATATATATATATAGAGAGAGAGAGAGAGAGAGAGAGAGAGAGAGAGGAGAGACTTCAGACCACTCAAAGAAGTATGGAGAGATGCTTGTTAGGAGTAACAAGAAGAGATCAAAAACACAATATATGGCCAAGAGAACAAACAAGTATTACTGACCTCATTGAAAAAATTAAGACTGAAGTGGAGTTGGGCTGGACATATTGTTAGAAGATATGATAATAGATGGACAATTGAAATCTTAAACAGGATTCCAAGAGATTGTAAAAGACCCAGAAAGAGACCACATGTGAGATGGATGGATGAAATAAGAAAGTGTGCAGGGGTGATGTGGAGAAGAAAAGCTAAAGATTGAAGAAGATGGATTGAACTTGAAGAAACATTTATCCTGCAGTGGATTGGTAATGGTTGATGATAATGATATGTTAAGTAAGTAATCTGATTTAAAATTAAATTATTTGGCAAAATCAAATTAAAAATTTTACTACCAATACTTTCTTTACCAAAGCAGATTTTTTAAGTGTAAAATAACACAAATATACTCCTATACTATATTATCATTCTCCAATCCCAACAAACATTTTAATTACCTTTAATATTAAAAGAAGTTTTCATTAAATTTATAGCCTCAGAATCATAAGTCTTTATTAAAATTATTTTTTTATTTTTTTTCTTCATTTCATTTTTTTTTAAAAAAAAACTTTGGTCTACTCAAACAGCATTTTATGTTCTGTATTATATTTAGAATCAAAATATTAAAATAAATAAATAACCTATTTAATAAAGATTTATAACTCTGAAACTATTAATTTGTTTAAAATTTCTTTTAGTATTAAATAAAATTGGAATAAGAGTTGGAATTATAGGAAGACCAAATAGGATATATTTGTGTTGTTTTGTATTATTTTGCATGTGAGAAATCTGCTTTGTCAGGAAAACCATTGGTAATAAATTTTTAATTTTGATTTTAGCTAATGATTTAATTTTAAATTAGTATTCTTGATTTATTACCTTGACTAGTTTAGTTTTTAGCAAATGATATTATATATGTGTGTATATAACAACAATAATCATGTATAACTTTATTTTATTCAATTTAACCTTTTTGTGCTTTAATATTTCATCATTATGATTAATACAATTTTATTCAATAGATTCAGTAAAAATTAAAAAAGAAACTTGTTCCCATGATCTCAGTTTAAAAGCATCGATTCTTTACTTTCAGTATTCACTTTTTACATTCATAAAGTAAACAACTATGCTTTTTTATTCTTAAAAGTGTGTCCTTGTATTTAAAAATCTTTTTCAAACATTTCATTATACTTATTCATTATCAGTTGACAAAAAAATGATTGGTGGATTTTTTGTTGGTGATTAATGATAAATCCAAGAAGGAAAATTTATTAGTCACTTTTTATGATTTCATCATCAATATAAAAGTCAGCAGCATCTCTTCATCAACCTTAATCTTTTTTATATTTATTCATACAGTAGATCAAATTTTAATATTTGATTATATTTAAACCAATAGAATGATTTATCTTTTTAAGGATAAAAGTTTTTCTCTACATGTGTAAATATGTGTGTAAACTTTATATAGTTGTCAAGCATTGGTAGTTGAGCGGTCAGCTCAGCTGCCTTACAAGCAGTTGTCCTGGGTTAGCAGGTTTGCTTCCCAGCCGATGCTATGACACCTAGAAAAAAAACTTTATATAGTTAGATATAGAATTCGCAAAATAAGCTCTTAACAAGCTTTATATATAACATTTGTAAATCCAAGCTTATTAAGTTAAGTCGTATGACATCTGACTTGATTTTTTTAATCACTTTATATAGTTTTATTTTTGTCAGTTTTTATAGTGCATCAATTAATATGTGCTTATGCAAGTAAATATTTTTATGTATATAATTATACAATTAAATACTTCAATAGTAAATTCTCCAGACAATAATTTCAACTATTGGATGCAAGAGGGTTTTGCATAAAATCTCAATCTAATGTCCAGACTAATTTATAGCTTGTGGGTTTCATCAGTGAGCAGTCTTGGATCTGACAGCACTGCTTCAAGATCTCAGAATCTAATGCATCAATTGATTACTAAGGCTTGCACTGAGTGTCACTACTGGATAGAGAGTTTGCTACTGTTTTAGTAGCACATAGGATATGGTGATCATGTGATATTTTAGTGGTGATCAATCATAGATGTTTAAGATGAATTTTAAATAACAATAAATAAATTATAATAAGTATATTAGGTGTTATTATTCTTTTCACCAAAAAAAATGTTTGCCTTTTTTGTTGTTGTTATTGTTTTCATTATAAAATGTTTATATTTTTTAGTCCAATTATTTAACCTTTACAAATGTTTGTCTATTTAAAAGATACAGCTGGAATGCATTCAAAATCTCTTAGATGTAAGTACATAATGTCATATATATATATATATATATGGGGTGTGTGTGTAAATTTAAAGTCTCATGAAGTAGTGATACATCAAATTTCTATGCAGTGACCTGAGTTTTGAATCCAAATAGAACTTAAATATTTTTTCAAATCTTTCAGAATTTCAAAATAAGTTTAATATTTTTTTAGATAGTTAGTTCTTAGCTAATAGTTTTGTTATTCATTTAATTATTGTTAGATAAGGATTTAAACAAAAAAGGAAAAATTGAAAGACTATCACTAACTAGAACTGACTCACCTTCTGGATAATATTTTTTACTTCATTACTTCTATATGGAATTGTGCTGGAAAGACCTATATTGCAGTGAATTAGTCAAAGCTATTTACGTTTACTATATACATAGTTTTACTTTTATTAAATTTTTTTAGCTGTTGTTGATGACAAAATTTAGAATATAATTCAAATCATTTCTTAATGTGAATACAATGAAACCATGATATGCATTATATAAATATACACTATTTGAACTCTAATGACTTTTTAATGAGCACATAAATAATATTATGCCTTATTAAATATGTAATGCTAACATATAAAACTTATTCACAGAATAAACAAGTTTGAATATATTATTAAGAAACTACATACCCAAACAACAATTTAAATAAACTTATATATATATATATATATATATATATATATATATATATATAAATTTATAAATAATAGCCACCTTTTATATATATATATATATATATATATATAAAAAGGTGGCTATTATTTAGACAAATTCATTTAAATAATTCTTTGGAAATCTAGCTTGTAGATTATCTTAGTAACATATTCAGATTTGCTTGTTTTAGGAATAGTACTACTTCAATTATATACTATCCAGATAAAATGTAAATAAACAAAAAATATCAAATATTTATAAATTTAGTAAATTTTATAAATCTGTAACATAAACAGTATGTCAGTACCTGTTTTTTTATCATGGAGAATCCACACTAAATTGATTTGGTTTATTAAATATATTTTCTTTGAATTAAATAAAGTAAAAACAGAAGCATTTTTTCACTTTTTTCACCCAAAAACTCAATATAGCATTGTATTTCAATCAATATAATGCTTTCTAAGAGTAAAGCTGGAAACTGTATAAAATTTAAGAGAATTCATAAAATATTATTTTTTTAAGCAATTATTAGTGGCAAAAAAAAAAATCTTGTGTGGAAAAAAATTCAAAAATAATAAATCATTTATTAGTCAAATAATGAAAAAAGAAAAGCATATTCCTGCCATCCTTGTTTCCATTCTAAATGGTAACCATATTAAAAGATAAAATTGAATTTATAGATAAAAGATTATGAATCAGTAAAACAATACTGTAGATGTTATTCTATATATTAGAAAGTTTAAAGCCTATATGAAGAATTTAGTCAAGAATCTATAATGGTAACTCCAAGTTGTTTACTTATAATAGGAAATGATTATGTACATTCCAAAGTTAATATAAATTTAAAAACATCAAAACAATTGGCAAAATTAAAAGAATTGAAAAAAAGAAAGAAATCATCCATAATATGTGTTTAATTACAATGAAACTGAATTATTTTGATACATTAACAGTTTTGAAAAATTAATAATATCACAGTTCATTGTCCATTTTATTTTTAAAAAGTAAAGATAAAGTATAGTAAGTTTATTATTATTATTATTATTATTATTATTATTATTATTATTATTATTATTATTATTATTATTATTATTATTATTATTATTATTATTATTATTATTATTATTATTATTATTATTATTATTATTATTATTATTATTATTATTATTATTATTATTATTATTATTATTATTATTATTATTATTATTATTATTATTATTATTATTATTATTATTATTATTATTATTATTATTATTATTACTACTACTACTACTACTACTACTACTACTACTACTACTACTACTACTACTACTACTACTACTACTACTACTACTACTACTACTACTACTACTACTACTACTACTACTACTACTACTACTACTACTACTACCACTACTACTTAAGTAAATGTGATTGAATGAACATACACCATTTATATTGTACCCTCACTTCTCGATATATGATATAACTTAAATATGGCTAGCTCAATTAAATCGTTATATTTAACTAAAATATGTATAACTATCTTTAATATATTTTTATAATACTATATCTTATCAAATTTATCATAACTTATCAAAAATTAATATAGTTCAATATCATCTACTAATTAAATAAGTGTTTATTAAATCATGAGACTGTGAAGTGAAGTTACAATTGGTAATTGAATTTACATTGAGCCAATGTCTTCCCAAGACATTATCTCAATGGCATAAGAATACTAATTACATCTTTATTATTTCATTACTACATCTACAGCACTCTTATGTCTTTTATAAATTAACTACCTTTCATAATAATAGATAAATAAGTCACAATCTTTTGTTAAGGACATATAATTAAATAATCTCAGGTTCTTCTAATTATCTCAAAGTAATAATAATTTGTGCAGATAGGAATGATAAAAGATTTAATATCAAACCTAAATACACCTAACTTACTCCAATAACATTAACTAACAAAAATAATCTTTAGTGTATAACTTAATCTTATCTCTTTATATTATACTATTAATCATTAAGATAATAAGTAAATCATATACATGTCTTTCATTTCCATATAGCATCTTAATTTTTAAAATATACTAAATTCTCATAATTTAACTATCTGTGGCAATAAATAATATTATACTCTTATATTGTGCATTATAATTACTTTCTGACCATCATAATATTATATGTTAATGTCAATCAATTTCTATAAATTATATTAAGAAAATATTGTTTTCTTTCTAAATAATAATAATAATAAATTCATATTGTGCAAATATATTATGTTTATTCAAATTATCTGTTGTCAAATGCTGTGGTGTAAAATAATGAATTCGACACATTTTAAAACAACTTAACAAATTTATTTACATCAACTTTAACCAATAACTTATTTACACTATTTACATTAAAAGTGAAAATCAAAGAAAATAAAAAAAAAATAAGAAAAATAATAATACAAGTTTTTTTACACTGTTACTATTTCCATAATCACAAATAAATAATTTATACATTCTTTAAATGTTTTATCAACAACATTTAATTAAGTTGATGAACTTAAAATTTAATAGATATCATTTTGTCATCAATTAATACAAGAAAATTTTATGTAAAGTATCCTAAAATTGTAGCACATGTAAATAAACAAACGTTAACAATTAAAATGCTACTTCACCCAAGTATTTCTGCTATTTATATTATAATGTACTAATATGTATTACATTTACTATTAGCATTGCACCAATGTCAAATAATGTATAAACTGATATAACTTTGTGATATAACAATAATTATTGATTATAATTATTTATTTCATTCTAATGTAATTTCATACTACATGTCTTACCAAAATATGCAATACGTATGTTCTTTTAAAATAATCTTTAAAATTATTCAACAATTACCGATTTTATAATGTATTATATTAAATAAAATTCTATGATTCTTTTCTATTTAAACTATTACTCTTTTTAACTTGTTATTTCTATTTCTTCCTAATAAACTTCTATCTAAAATATCGTTTTAACCTTATTCAACTTCAGAAAAACAGATGACCAATAATTATCCAAACTCTCTTATACCTCATCATCTATATCCAATAAACCTTCAATCAAAATATAAACTTCTATGTAAAATTAACTTAACTTATCTAATAAAATAAAATAAAATATAAATTTTTATATCTCTTACTAACTTGAAAAGAAAAATAATAACTTATACAAATATAATAAATTTCATTCCTAATATTGTAACAGAAAACATTAAAATTTATCCACGAAAGAATCATATAATTGTTTCTAGATTTATCATATTGCATTGTATTAAATTTACATCACAAATTCAAAGTATGCATATTAAAATAAAACTGTTATTACTAATCTTATGTGTGTATATTATTTAAATATTTATACATTCATTCAACAATCAAATAATATTTGGTTGATTTAAAGAAAACATATCAAATACATCAAATTATTATTATTATATAATTTTTTACCATAAATGATACTCTAATGTACAGTCCGCCATACAATGTCCTCCAGGATTACAGTTTTACAAAATAATTTCACATTTACACTCAACAATTATTCTTTAAAATATTACGTGTCGTATAATTATAAAATAAACTTTATGCAATGAAATGTTATATTAATATTTAGTTATTTTTTTAAAATGTAAATGTACCTTTCCTATCTTTACAAATCAATAATTAATTAAATATTTATGTTAGTTAATAAATAAAAACATATTACATAAAATCCAATGGTGTCTTCTTTCACCCATAATTGTTCTTTTTCCTAGGCACAAACTTTCACCAAACATTACTTCCTTTTCCGGTACATCACGTGTTTTTAAAAGTTTTTATAAGAAATGAAAACGTTCTTTTTTTAAAAAAAAAATAAAAAAATAAAAGTCAGTTCCACCATAAACAAAATAAAATTAAAATAGTTTATAGGATCCGGATTCATTTCTTTAAGAAAAAAAATTACTTAAAAGTTATTATTTTTTAGAATTAGTCAATAGTTTATAAATTCTTATTTAATTATTCTAATTGACTTGGATATCCACGTATATTTTATTTGCGCATTCCTTAACAAATATCTAGGTAAGATTAATTTTAAATTCTTCTGTACGACCAGCGTTCAGACTTTAATAATATAATAATTTTACTTATAGGTATTTCTTGGCCAATTAAACTTCCAATTTATTTGCCTTTTAAAACTGTCAAAATTTAGTCTTTTAAACCACAAAGACTTTACCAGGCAAATATTTATATAATCATTATTATTTACCATATCTTTACCAAGATATATACTTAGATTTATAATTTACAAATACTTTCTTCATAAAGAAGTATTTCTCTTTCTTTAAAATATTTATCTTTATAAAAATTAATTACAATTAATTTTTTTAAATTTATATAATGTCCTACATATTACTTTTATCCATCTAGTAATTCTCCTAGTTAATCCAGCGTTTGTTATATTTTTAGTATAAAGTCTCCAATACATTTTATCCTTATACGATGTCTTCATGACTATTTGATAGTAAATTGAGCTTCGATAGAGACGATCAATAGGAAACTATAATTAAATTAGCACTGCATATTTGACGATAAAATTTTTATAAATTATTTAAAACCACTCTCTTATAATTTTTAAAATGACTATGAGAGCGTCTATAATTTTACTTAGCTATCTCTAATAGCACACTTTACTTTAAAAATTACAATCATAATCCCCTCCGAACAATTGAACCTTGGTTTTATACCGGAATAAACCTCCCACTTGATTGGTAAATTAAACAATCAACTTGCTAGCTTATTTACATATTTTACCAACAATACAGAATTAAAAATAAATAATGACTTATTTAATATTTATTATTTATTACATTATTAAATTCTTGAATTAATCTTTATCATTTATTTAAATCTATTAAACATTTTTTAAAATATACTTTCTTACTTTATTTCACTTTTAACTTTTATAATATTATTTTTATAAACAAACTAAGTCTATTTTTATTCGTTATGTTTTTTTTTTTTTTAAAGCAGCATTTTAAAAATCAGATTTAATGTTTCACATTAATTATCTTTATTTTCATCTCGTGATAGTCAATATAATACTTATAATTTTTTTATAATAGAATTTTAAAATAGTTTTGGCAACTTTACTAAAAAACTCACAAGCATGTGTGTATGTGTCTAACTAACATCTGTTTTACAACACAGAAACAAACGCCTGTAATAATCTAAAAATAAACTAACAATTTCATTTTTTTTAAAAATAAATATTTTTAAAATAAACAATATATTATAACAACTTTTAAAATAATAATTCGATATTATTAAAATCAAATATTAATCTTCTATTATGTACTACTAATAATTAAAATATTTATATACACCTATTAAATATTAATCTTTATCAACAATAAATATATGCATTTAATTTTAACTTGTCTTTTAAAAACTTTTAGTTTTAAACATTTATTTATTAAATTTATTAATGCAGTATTAATTATGGCCAGTTTTCCCAACCACATACTATTATCATCTTTATTGAAACGTCTCTCTCAAACATCAGCACAATTTTCACATATCAAACACTCATAAATTACTTTAATTACACTTTTTGAAAGATTGCTATTAACAAAATTAACATCATATAGCTAAATATATCTTAGAATTTAAAATTTTTTTAAACAGATTGATACAACAATTTATGGAGACCCATACAAAAGGGCACAATATATATATGCATTATCTTTTAAAAATTTTGTTTATATTATAATCTTAATTTATATATGCATATTATACATATAAAAAG
>JAQFVV010009271.1:0-14956 GCA_028023455.1 Epiperipatus broadwayi | reverse complement strand
TTATAACGATCGAAATGAAAGTGAAGATCGAATCTAACCGCAAACTACGATATCTGCTCTACGGGGCGCCATCTAGGCATTTAAACCTAGAAAAATTTATAGAGTAGGCAGATACGCGCTGTTAAGATTCCACTTTATTTAAATATTCAGATCGTTAGCCCAAGTCACTAGCTCAGTGGAGACGCAGAGATAAAAATCTATATCTTAATTTTATATCTTAAATATAAAAGAATAAAAGCCACTGCCAGAAATTAACACATAAAAATATTTATTTACGCACATATAAAATAACATTTAAATTTTGAGGAATAAATTCAACATTTTAGATTTTTCTATTAATCTTTAGTTTTACATTTAAGTAAATTACAACCATGAGTTTAATATTTATTTAGTGAGTCGAGTATGAATAGACTACATAGATCTGCATTTGAAAAGAAAATATTCTTCCCTGATTTAACCTTAGGCAACAAATTTCGCAATCAAACCGGCGCCAATCCATCTGATACATTTATGTATTCAATGTAGCATGAAAATACGACAACACAAAATACTATACTGTCAGGAATGTACATCTGATCAGTAAGTAGAATTAGAGAAGACATTGTCTCTCCACCAACAGGAATGTTACATCTGTTGGCGAGTAGAACAATAAACATAAAACTCCATAGGAATGGACTGCGGTCCTTTGCCGTCTTACAAACCCATCCATAGGCAAACAGAAGGTGTGTGGCATATATATATAATCCTGCCCATAGCGGATCTCATACTACATCTACAATTACACAAATATATCCAATCCATTGAACCAATTCAACTACGAAATGAATAACCTAAGATTACCCTCCCTTAATATAACTTTACAAAACTATATAGCCATTCACGCCCGACTTAAATTTAACATTTAAATACGTTCGCACAGATTATTTTTATACAATTTGTTTTATAATGTCGAGTATAGATCGGCTGCACAGATTCCACGGTCAAAAACATTCCAAATTAAACACAACCGATCAAAATACAAAGTCAATCGATAACGTCAATTGCTGAGGGAATACAGGAGACCCTTTGGTGTTCATCATAAGACACCGCAGTGACATTGTTGACTTATATGTTCTAATCGACTGTGAAAACCACAACATAATCAACCGCTAACGAATCTATGCAACGTCTATACCCAACTTAAATGTAATGCATTTAATAATTTCTACAATAAATATTATTACAAATAAAAATAATAAAATGGAAATGATTTTAGCAAAACTTAACTATATAAATTTAAACAATCAATTATTAATTTGAAAATCAAATAAGAGTTCATTTTAAAATTTAAATTAGCTGAATCTTTAAAAAAAAACAATGACGAAAGTTCTTAATTACTTTTTTTTGTTGTTGTTAATTTGTAAAGTTCATAGCTCACGGTAGAAGAGTCCAGGTTTCTGCTTTTAATTCCCGCGATGCCTCCATTGGAAGATAATGTTCTGGAGATGGCAATAGCTGGTTCAAGGTATCACAGTCTTTTCATTTTTTTTTTTAAATAGAGAGTGTGGTATGTGCGTCCTACCACATCTCTCAAACACAAAATGCTGGAACTGTCAGAAAAAACTGTATTTCCCTTTTTATATTATCCACACGGATTCAATCAACAAAATGTCACTAATCCATCACTTTCGTTAGGGTCCGAGCCAAGGCTTAGTGCTTCCATTGGTCAAGCTAATTTCTCTTTATTTTCTTATCTATCTTTCATCAGATCATTTTAATTATACAAGAGCCCAAGGCTAGCTTGCTTTTCAAACAATTTATAAACAATCATTTCCATTTACAGATTACAAGAATTAATTAATACCTGTTTTTATTTTTAAATCTTGTACTTTTTTTTTATAAAAAAGTACGTTCAAATACTTATTTATTTGTTTTTTAAAAAAAAATATTTTTAAAGTTTGGCATCTGTGCGAATGTATATACGTTTAACAAACATTTTAATTTTAGCGTTTAGTTTTTTACTTTTATTTGCGAACTTTTAAGTTTTTATTTTAAATTAATGTAACGACATATTTATATATCGTTACAATATATATAGCAATTATATATGTTGGATTATTTCCATCACCTAAAATTAAATGTTAAATGTTTTTAGAAAAATTCAAACTTTTCTATTTAAACTTTTCAAATACCTTCGGCATTTAGTAATAACACATAGGTTAATATATAACACAATGTTTGAGGGATATTATTTTCTCTTCTTCACATTTTTCTGGTCTGATCAATGACAGTACAAATATGGAATCCCAACCAGAACTTTTAAATTCAGGAATATTGGATTTAAGGTGATGCTTTAACTCAACTAGGCCATTAGCCTTAAATTCATTATTCATGAATTTATTCCAAGTTCGATTCCCATCCTAGATCAGTAACAACCGAAGAAAGGAGAAGAATGTCACTTGAAATATTGTGTTATATATTAACCTGTGTGCTATTACTGGACAATTAAATGAATTTGAAAAAATTAAATAAAAATTTGAATTGGTCTAAAAACGGCATGAGACACCAGAGCAACTGACTCTATAATTATTAATATTCTTTTAATAGAACTATATAACAATATTATTACATTTCAAAATTTGTTTTTAAGTAAAAAAATCGCAAAATTTCAAACAAATTTCCTTCTAAGGCCTTTAAAAGCTTCTGAATATAAGTTACTTTATAACAAAGTAGGATATTTGGAGAAGATTCCACTTAATATCAAAAGTTATTGGATAACAGAAAAATCTTGTGCCCATATCAAAAATCAAATTAATAACCAATTTAATATATAAACATCATTATTAAAAAAGTTTTATCAAGTAAAATATATTGAAACATTGAATCAAAAAGTTAACCTGGTAAAAAACCACATTGCATTTAATTCTTCATTTTTTAATCAAAATTGAATATCAATTTAGTTGGCTATCTACATTCAATTTCCTCTTTGTTTTTGTTTTTTTTAAAAAAAAAAACACTGCTTTTAAGTCATAAAAAAATACTGGGAGTGATTAATCGATTAAATGAAAATTCTTTGGATTTGGGAAAGGAATTTATGGAAATACTATGTAATTTATAAATTCAAGGTAGAGAATCTAAACATTATTTTTTGATTGATACTTTTAGTATTATGTCTTTTCAATTTCTACTTTGGTTTTGACAAAATGGAAGTGACTGGGGGGGGGGGGGGATGAGAGAAAAATATGATCAGTCAAAATAAGTCATAGATCACATGGCCCTACTCTCTTAAGCTTGTAAGTTATAAATAATGAGGATTGCCTATTCCTCAACAAGCTTTGTGATAAATGCTTAGCTAGAGAAAGCATTTAAAATATCTCTGTCAGGACCCCTCTCCCCCAATCTCTGACCATGGTTTCATGCTCTGGCACTCCTCAGAGTGCTAGGGTTGGTTCAGACAAAAATATGGTCAATTGTAAGTTTTCAAGGTTTCTTTGAATTTATCATTGTAATACTATTTTGACTTACAAAATTAATTGACATATAATTTCAAACAACCTCTTTTAGTATTGTAATTTACAGATTTGTTTTTGAAAATTATTATTCTCATTATCTATCATTAAAATTTAAAAATTTCTTCTTTATTGGAGGGAAAAGGAAGAAAGATGGTAAATCATAGAAGTATTGTTGACTTTGATGAAAACAATAATTATTAACAACATTCAATACAAAGTATAAATCAAACCAACAATCCAAATAAAAATGAACTGATCGGATTTGAAACATCAACAACAAATTAATAAAAAAAAAAGCTTAAAAAATGAGAAATTTCTTTCTTATTGATTTGGATTCCATTACCCCCAATAGATGTTTACTTTTTGACTTCATAAAAATCCAAAAATAAAAGACATCATCAATTTTATACTGAACTGAATAATTTATTGGTAGCATGCATGGACAATACAAAATGGCTTTAAACTCCTCTTTACCTTTCTTTCTCCATTATAGATGACCTGAAATCTGTAAATGAAGAAAGTAAGGAAGTTTATTTTTTCATTTTTTTTTTTTCAAATTAAAAACTAAAAATAAATAAATAAAGCAATTGAACACCTACAAGTCTAATGCCTTCTGTTGTTTTTCAACTAAAAACATAATATGATCAATGAAAAACAGGAAGTTAATTTTAAAATTAATTTCTAACAAGTTAAAAAAAAAGTAAACAAGGCAAAACTCTCCATACAGTAGTGCCATCCTGTGCCAAACAGAGTAATCAATGGATGCCAGAAAGCTTGTGCATAAAATCCCTATCTAGTGCCTACTCATCAATATCCCCAGACTAGTTTCTGGCTTGTGGCCTTTGTCAGTGAGGAGCCTTGGATCTGAGAGCACTGCACCTAGATCTTAGGATCTAATGCAACCCTCCAGCCACAAGCCAGAAACTAGTCTGAGGATACTGGATGAGTAGGCACTAGATGGGGATTTTATGCACAAGCTTTCTGGTATCCATTGATTACTCTGGTTGGCAATAGGTGGCACTACTGTATGGAGAGTTTTGCCCTTGTTTAATAACAATTATGGGCTAGTATGAGATAGTGATCATGTGATGTTTAGTGGTTAAAAAAAGTATTTATTGTAATGCATAGTGCCAGGAAAATGTTGTTCCCTTTTTTATCTTTTCATTTTCTGTTGTACTTTTTTAAAACTCTTTATGAATCTATATCTTAACTACATAAGTTGACTCTTAAACGTATTGATTAATTATCCCAGAATTATTTGATGTAGATGCTGTGTTTTTTTTAAAAAAGAAAAGAAAACAGAATGGAGATAGCCGACTAGATTAATACCCAAAATATTGGATAATTCAAACTTTATTTACAAATTAATATAAAAATATTACTTAAATATTGTTTTAAAACAATTTATCTATTAAATATTATTTTAACATTTTTATAAAATCATTATTTAATAAATAATTTGCAAATATTTAATTCTACAAATGAGAATTTGTTATAAGTAATTAGTTTTATTTACAATTAAAAAATCATTAAAGCATTTAATCTTTAAATTGTCTCAACTAATGAAAACTAAGTTTTCAACTCTGTTATCAATAATCTGTAATAAAAAATTATATGTTATACTAATATTCATTCTTAGATTTTTTTAAAGTATACTATTATTGACTATTTATAAACAATACCGATACAGTAAAGATCTTCAAAATGATTGCTGTCATATTAATATAAATTTTCTTGTATTATTATAAAATAAACATAATGTAAAGATTTAAAATAATTTACAAAGACAATTAAAATGGTGATACAATTTTAAAAATAATATTTACTGAGGCTATAACCTCGATAATATGCGTATAAAATGCAATAGTAGGGACCTCTACAGGTGTTTTAACCACAAGCTTACGCTACTGGAAGAAAATTCTTAAAAATAATAAAGGAGTCAATCTATTCAATTTGGAAAAAAATATTATTTTTCTCTTTAAATAGATCATTTTAAATGCTTTATTTACTGAATGCCACCTGACCCTATATTGAAACAGACAGATCGGAGAACCGATCTTCGTTTCAAGTGTTTTTATGTACGGTAATTCAAGCTACTGTTCGCCCGCAGTGAGATTTTGTCTATTTTAAATTATAATAAAAATTAGTTATATATTCTATAGTTTATAAATAAATATGTAAAGTTTCCGTATATAAATGTCGCAAACCATGAAATAATATTTGTGTGTGCGTGGTTTGCGAATTTATATCATTTAATTTAAAGTTTCAGTGCGGGCGTATTTGTTTTAAATTTTAGTTTTAAAATTGTATAAAGTCGTTTAAAAATACTGATCAAAAATCACATTCCTTTGATCAGTGTTTTTAATTAAAATCTAATTGCACAAATGTTCAGAGCAATTAAGTTGTAGTCAAAATTAGTAAGGAATTTTATATGTAATTACTATGTCAATTTGAAAATAACATATTAAATTAAAAGATTGCTAAAAACAGATAATTGATTGTTGGTCAAGCTGCATCGCTAGAGGCTAGAGAAAGTAGGCGGAGCCTAAAACAAAAACAAGTCGGAAAGGTCAGCAGTGGCTAATTCTAGAAAAAACTGACATTCTAACTTTGGTCGTGTTTGAGTGAGGTAGTCTCGAGATAACACAGCAGTTAATAATAATTCAAATATCTTATTAAGAAGTTTACCAGTGAATCGCAATGTTGATGGGCTAATTGCCAGGAGCTGATCTCTGCCCGCCAATATGGATCCTCGTGCCGCTGTTTGATCATGTTTCATATACTTCAGAATTTCCAACTTCCAATCTCAAAATTTACTATGCCTTACAAATAACTTTCAAAAATGCGCGCCTACGTTACAAGCCAAGCTGGATGAAGAAAAAGAGAACTTTGTTACATGAACTTTAATTTTCTTCCGTGCTTAATATTATTAATCAAGTGAATCATATGTAAGTCTTTATATCATTTATAATGCTATTATTTAACCTGTCAGTAAATTTTCTTTTCTTTTAACCCTCTGCTCTAGTCTTTAGAAATAATTTATAACATTTGTAATTAATCGTAATAATCATTTAACTGAATGCATTTATATTTTCTTATTTTGCTTATTTCATAAACAAACATTGCCAATAGTAATATTTCCAACTATGTGTAAACTAGTGTGTAATAATGATCAATTTAATTGAAAAGTAATTTCATTTCCTGAATTAAATATTCTTTCACATTCCGAGTTGATAAATGTTAAGTCATTTTAGTAGTCTATGTTAATTTGTCCTATAATTGCAATCTAAGGTTCGATCTTAAAATATATATATAATGGTGTCAAAGTGTTACCTTAATGTTATGTATAATATGAGAAATAATTCACTGAATAATTAGATACTATCGTTACCGCCTGTCAACCAAGGGTTAAGAGTCCCAGAGTAAAATTAACTAATTATTGTTTTTCACCTTCAGTTTAATTTCGCTATGTTTTTATTGGGATAAGGATCTCAGCCTGTGGCGTAGAAACAGACAAATAGTTTCCAGGTTTTATATAATTTCTTTAAAAAAATCCGCTTCAAGTATTCGTCCTTCACGTCTGTGGCAATGCCTTTCCTTCGCTGAAGTTAGCGTCTCGCCATACTACCATTGGGGAATGAAAGCAGTTTTTCTTTCCCGGTAATCTCTTGGATCACCGGGGTTCGAAATGACCCCGGCTGGTTGTCGTGTCCCGGAACTACTTGGGGGCATTAAGCCTTGTCAAAGAACAAGCCGCCCGGTAGTCCGTTAATGCACCGCAATTGATTACTGTAGGGCTCTTGAATATAGGCAACCACCAGTTCATCTATTTTCCACGTCGTATTTATATAAAACCTCCAGTTCACCTATCTCTTATGTCGTATTTATATAAAACCATCTCCACTGTTCGTCTACGTTCCGGCTCGAGCCTATTCAAATAAAATAAGTAAACAAAAATCTTTAGATAAATATTTTTTCCAATGCTCTAATACTCTGATTCTCTTAACCACCCGTCAATCATTTAACTACCCAGCTATTGGCATGAGTTTGTTCATTAAATAAAACGTTCACTAAAGACTAGTAGCCAAATACAAGAGGATTTATGAAGTCTTACCGTACTGTATAACACTATATTTATATGCTGTATATTTCTATTATATAACACTATATTCATGTGCTTTCTATTTGTCTTATTTAACACTATATTTATATGCTTTATATTTTGCTTATTAAACACTTTATTTAATCTTAATCTTTGTGTCCTCCACCTTATTACTCTCTAAATCTATTTAGCCACTTACTGTCTGTATTGGCAACTTAAATATATACGTTACATAAATGACCGTCCCAATATCTATAGTCTAATAAACCTATATATCATTAACTGTAAGAATTTAGTCCATGTTCTAAGCTGAGCTAGAAAAGGGATAACCCTGTGCTGGTGTAAAGTCATCATCGGTTGGTCATGCCGGGGTTTGGGTTTGAATTCAGTTGGCGTTTTGGGAATTTATTCTTAAACGTGGACTGGGTTTGAACTCGGGTACTGTGTATGAGTAAGCGTGGTGGATTTATACCGGTACAGTTATTATATTTTTGGACGCCCTCCGTGGTGCTCGATGGAAGAAATCTCCCACACCCTGCAGAGTGAACGGAAGGAAACAGTTAAATGATAAAAATATTCAATTTTTTTGTGTCGAGTCATAATATTGATACGTATTTGGCGTATTAAAATGCGCAAGTGAAAACTATAGTAATAAAACAAATGTATAAAATTTTTTTTTCCCTTACACAAAGGTTCAGTATATAATCCTCCCAAATATTGTTAAGTCAGAGTGAAGATTTTTTTTTTTGAAAAGAGAGCGGAAGCAATTCGTGCGTGTAATTAATTAAAATAAATGAGTTATTCCATAATGTTTTTGTGAGTTCATTCTTGTCGTTTAAATCATATGAAAAAATAAAGAAGTAGAATTAAGTCCAGTTCTGAAAAATAAAAATGTGTACGCATATATATATATTTTCGTTGTTGTGAAAAATATTTTTTGTGAAAAAAGAACAAAGAAGTAGGATCATTCTTGAGTTTTAAAAATAAAAACGTGTGTGCATATATATGTTGTAATATAAAAAAAAAAAAAACCTTACCGGAGTCAGTATTAAATTTTTTTTTGCATATATAAATCTTAAATCAAAAATTATTAGGTCATATAAAAGTATATATTTGGGGATCAGTAGATTAAATTATCTATTGGTCACATGTTGCTGGCTGGCGCCTATCAAATAAATTTGTCAGCAAACATGTTTGTCCATACAGCAGTGGCGAGTGTTGTTTTAAAAGAGAGTAGGGTGGCATATATAAAAAGAGAGAATTACTGACAGAAATACAAAAAAAATACTATGTTATGTACCCATTATGAATATGTATGTATTATAGGACTGAGGAGAACAGTGCGAACTGGGTGAAAGAAAGTTTTTTTTTTTCCCTGTATATTTTTAGTAATGATTTTAGACATGTCATATGATATTCCTAAATAAAGAAAAAAAACGTAGATAACAAAAACCAGACTGAACGTAGGCGAAGGAAGAAAAGAGAGAAAGGAAGTAAGCCACACAAACAGTATCAGCAGCGGAGGAGGATTTGGCACAAGGAGCAGGGATCAGTAACCTTTTATGATATATATAAAAAAATCAAAGCGTTGTACAAAGCGAATTTTTATGTTGAAGACATTTATCAGTAAAAACGAAGCAGAAATGGCAGAAATAGAAGGAAACAAACAGAGGGAGCACGATCGCGATGCGAAGTTTAACGCGATCCTCAGAGAGGGGAGAGAGTACAGGAAGATTATGATGATGATGTTGGAGAGGCTGGTAAGGATCGATGAAGCACGAGGCATCCGAGCCAACTCAAATTTAGAAAGTGCAAAGCGTCAGCAAGAAATAAATCCCTCTGAAGACCCAGGAATGGAAAATGAAGATGACCAGGCCACCCCGGGGGAAGTTGAGGACAGCAAGGAAAGCAATAGTGCGAGGAGTGGAGCAGAGGACACAGAACCTCAACCAACTAAAATAAGGTTGGAACCCCATGAGATTGGATTAATGAATACAAATGCCAACTCTACTCAACAAAAATGTAAAGAATTAGATTTGACAGAGATTACTCATAGCCAAAGTTTTACTCTAGCAGATTTAGCCAAGAATGAAGAAAGTACTGAGGAAATGGTGGTTTCAAATTTACTGCAAGCCAGCCCATCTCAAAGTGATTATATCAGTTTACCACCATCTAATGGAGTGGCTGTATCGATGATGAAAAATATTAATAGAACAATACATACTGTTATGGATGAATCTTCTGAAATCATAATTAATGAGAAGTTATATTTTCATAATAATTATAAAGATGTTCTGTGGAAAAGTGGATTAATGAAGTCATCAAAGTTAAAGTTTAAAAATGATGCTGAATGGCCTCTTGATATGAAAACGAAGAAAGTGGACAGATCTTTAGTTGTGTACAATGCTGCCCATTTTAATAAAACCTATAATTATTTGTTTATGAAATATGATCAGAACAAAATTGATGAGGAGCTGAACTCATTAAACAGAAATAATAAACTTTGTTTTAAAGCATGGACATATGTTAAAAAAAATAGTTTCATAAAAAATGGGGAAAAACTTCTCAACTCCCAAAGTGAAAATGTTATAATGGATGCCATTAGATCACAGAAAGTTAGAGAAATTCTTTTAAAGCAAGATACTTTTAATAATGAACAATATAATAATATACCAAAGCACAATATGGTGACCGCTTTTGCTATTTTACTAAGAGATCTAAAAAGACAAGTAAAACCTTATATACCTCCCGACCCAGGGAAAAGGTAGAAATCGCAATAAATGATAACCCGGAAAATGACCACTATGACATGCACATGATGATGAGAAAAGGAATTACGGCAATATACCCACCTTTGTAAATATTAAGTTCAAACCCTCACCCAGACTGTTCTCCAAGGTCAAATCAATAAAAAAATCAATTATGTAAAAAAATGAATGAAGAAAATGTAACCAGAAATTATGTATAATCATTTTTTTTTTGTTGTTTTTTTTATAAAGTGACAAGAAATGAAACAGACAGATCGGAGAACCGATCTTCGTTTCAAGTGTTTTTATGTACGGTAATTCAAACCACTGTTCGCCCGCAGTGAGATTTTGTCTATTTTGGTTTATAATAGGGATTGGTTATATATTCTATAGTTTATAAATAAATATGTAAAGTTTCCGTATATAAATGTCGCAAACCATGAAATAATATTTGTGTGTGCGTGGTTTGCGAATTTATATCATTTAATTTAAAGTTTCAGTGCGGGCGTATTTGTTTTAAATTTTAGTTTTAAAATTGTATAAAGTCGTTTAAAAATACTGATCAAAAATCACATTCCTTTGATCAGTGTTTTTAATTAAAATCTAATTGCACAAATGTACAAAGCAATTAAGTTGTGTTCAAAATTAGTAAGGAATTTTATATGTAATTACTATGTCAATTTGAAAATAACGTATTAAATTAAAAGATTGCTAAAAACAGATAATTGATTATTGGTCAAGCTGCATCGCTAGAGGCTAGAGAAAGTAGGCGGAGCCTAAAACAAAAAACAAGTCGGAAAGGTCAGCAGTGGCTACTTTAGAGAAAAACTGACATTCTAACTTTGGTCGTGTTTGAGTGAGGTAGTCTCGAGATAACACAGCAGTTAATAATAATTCAAATATCTTATTAAGAAGTTTACCAGTGAATCGCAATGTTGATGGGCTAATTGCCAGGAGCTGATCTCTGCCCGCCAATATGGATCCTCGTGCCGCTGTTTGATCATGTTTCATATACTTCAGAATTTCCAACTTCCAATCTCAAAATTTACTATGCCTTACAAATAACTTTCAAAAATGCGCGCCTACGTTACAAGCCAAGCTGGATGAAGAAAAAGAGAACTTTGTTACATGAACTTTAATTTTCTTCCGTGCTTAATATTATTAATCAAGTGAATCATATGTAAGTCTTTATATCATTTATAATGCTATTATTTAACCTGTCAGTAAATTTTCTTTTCTTTTTAACCCTCTGCTCTAGTCTTTAGAAATAATTTATAACATTTGTAATTAATCGTAATAATCATTTAAATGAATGCATTTATATTTTCTTATGTTGCTTATTTCATAAACAAACATTGCCAATAGTAATATTTCCAACTATGTGTAAACTAGTGTGTAATAATGATCAATTTAATTGAAAAGTAATTTCATTTCCTGAATTAAATATTCTTTCACATTCCGAGTTGATAAATGTTAAGTCATTTTAGTAGTCTATGTTAATTTGTCCTATAATTGCAATCTAAGGTTCGATCTTAAAATATATATATAATGGTGTCAAAGTGTTACCTTAATGTTATGTATAATATGAGAAATAATTCACTGAATAATTAGATACTATCGTTACCGCCTGTCAACCAAGGGTTAAGAGTCCCAGAGTAAAATTAACTAATTATTGTTTTTCACCTTCAGTTTAATTTCGCTATGTTTTTATTGGGATAAGGATCTCAGCCTGTGGCGTAGAAACAGACAAATAGTTTCCAGGTTTTATATAATTTCTTTAAAAAAATCCGCTTCAAGTATTCGTCCTTCACGTCTGTGGCAATGCCTTTCCTTCGCTGAAGTTAGCGTCTCGCCATACTACCATTGGGGAATGAAAGCAGTTTTTCTTTCCCGGTAATCTCTTGGATCACCGGGGTTCGAAATGACCCCGGCTGGTTGTCGTGTCCCGGAACTACTTGGGGGCATTAAGCCTTGTCAAAGAACAAGCCGCCCGGTAGTCCGTTAATGCACCGCAATTGATTACTGTAGGGCTCTTGAATATAGGCAACCACCAGTTCATCTAGTTTCCACGTCGTATTTATATAAAACCTCCAGTTCACCTATCTCTTATGTCGTATTTATATAAAACCATCTCCACTGTTCGTCTACGTTCCGGCTCGAGCCTATTCAAATAAAATAAGTAAACAAAAATCTTTAGATAAATATTTTTTCCAATGCTCTAATACTCTGATTCTCTTAACCACCTGTCAATTATTTAACTACCCAGCTATTGGCATAAGTTTGTTTATTAAATAAAACGTTCACTAAAGACTAGTAGCCAAATACAAGAGGATTTATGAAGTCTTACCGTACTGTATAACACTATATTTATATGCTGTATATTTCTATTATATAACATTATATTCATGTGCTTTCTATTTGTCTTATTTAACACTATATTTATATGCTTTATATTTGCTTATTAAACACTTTATTTAATCTTAATTTTTGTGTCCTCCACCTTTATTACTCTCTAAGTCTATTTAGCCACTTACTGTCTGTATTGGCAACTTAAATATATACGTTACATAAATGACCGTTCCAATATCTATAGTCTAATAAACCTATATATCATTAACTATAAGAATTTAGTCCATGTTCTAAGCTGAGCTAGAAAAGGGATAACCCTGTGCTGGTCTTCGTTTCAATATTAAGTTTATTTTCACAACAAACTCCATTTTATGAAATAATGTCATGAAATAAAATTTATTTTGATAATAGAGGTAAAGGTTTAAAGATAAAGCTAAATAAATTTTGAAAAGTCAGTCAAAAAAAATTCAGTGAAACAGAAACCAATATTCACTAGATTTGTTGACTACTGGATGGTGAAAATTTTGAGTAGTTTTTCAAACAACATTAATTAATTAGATCTGGAAACATCCAATTACCAATCAATCTGGAATCGCTAGCTAGATTAGGTTTTTGAACATTTGGGGGAGGGGGTCTAAAAACAATTTCATTTTCCCCAAATATCCCAGACCAAGAGCATGGCAAATGGATAAACTAACCCATAGCCACAAATAAAGTGAGCAAAAAAAGTTATCATTAACTAAAGAAAAAAATCCTCATATAAGGTTATAATGAAATAATCAGATATATTCACAATGCCACCCTACATCACTGTAAGTGCAGGTTATAACAGAAAAAAAAGATGGAGGAAAGGTGACAGTAGAAGGAAAGTTAAGATCTGATGAAGACTGCTAGTACAGTCAAAACTGTTTATAATAAATAAAATTATTTGGCTTAAAGTGTTAAAGGAGTGTTGATGAGTTTATAGTGAATTATAACAGAATACTGACATTTTAAAGTTTTATTTCTAATTGTTGGTTTTCATAAAGACAGATTGGATATATTTATATATGTGGACAGATATTGGGACCTCTGTTTAAATGTGACAACTGTATTTAGTTCTACATGAAGACGTAAGGATTGCTTTTATTTTGCTCAAAGGTGTGGCTATGTGATTGGTGTAAACAATTCTTCAACTAACATTTATAAAGATAATAATAATAAAAAAATTATATTCTCATATAAAAAGTTGATGTACTTTATAATAAAGTTGCAAAATTGTAAATGTAAGTTTTATTGTAAATAAATATGAAGAAGCAGTACAAAATTGCTTACTGATCCATCTTACTGAAATAAATTAAAATTAAATAATTGATGTTGTTGCTGACAAGATTACCGATCTGATGAAATCTCAGATGCTTTTTGAACGTACCAAACAATATTATAAAATTATTATAAAAAATATTAATTGTAAAAAATGTTTTAAAGAAATAAACAAAAAAGAAAAACAAAATTTAAAACTAGAGAAAAATGATAAGCGGAATCATATTTGTAGAATATGGAAGAAAAAAAAAGTATATCATAAATTCATTTATTAAAAACTCCCAAAAATATGGGCGGGAAGGTTTAACAGATTAAACACAGAATCCATCAATAAGATATCTATTAATACCAAAACTAGAAATACAACAACTTGTAACAAAGACAGAAAGTAATAATGGATATCATCAATCTTCAGGAATATTGCAGTGTAATACATCTAAACAGGTAAAACTCTCCATGTAGTCCTGCCACTCAATGCAAACTAGAGTAATCAATGGATGCCAGAAGACTTGTGCATAACACCTATCGAGTGCCTATTCATCCAATATTCCAGATTAGTTTCTAGCTTGTAGCTTCGTCATGTAAGGAGCCTTGGATCTGAGAGCACTGCATCTAGATCTTAGGATCCAATGCAACTCTCAGAATCCATCTTTTATTTTTTTAGATTAACTATACAGCCTTGAGTCAAAGGACAAACACAATTCATCTTTCAATTCAAGTTCGTTTAGCTAGTATAGTCATGTAAATCTGACTCAGTTTGCAGCTATACATTTTGGTGTCTTTGGTTCTTTAATAATCACTCACATAATCCTATTGGGCAGGATTGGTATTAAACCACTAAACATCACATAGACACCAATCTTTGTGCTTACACATAGAAAATACAGTGACTGTGATTATTAAAGAACCAAAAAGACACTAAAATGTATAGATGCTGAAAACTGAGTTCAGATTTACATGACTAT
>JAQFVV010009270.1:0-14962 GCA_028023455.1 Epiperipatus broadwayi | reverse complement strand
TTATGTGATTTTTTTTTTCTCAATTCTACTACAAAATTACTCTGTTATATATATTGAATGGATATATATCCACATTTATTAATTAATTAACTATCCATTCTTTATCCATTAACCACTTATTATTTAACTTAATGGATATATGTAATGGCTATGGGATTGTAATAAGCAAAGAAGATAAAGGTTGACATTTTGTTGTAATGTATGCTAATGATAGAATAGATAGTGTAATAAAAAATGAGGGGTATAGTAGATTATCTAAAGATCCTACAAATAATATAAAAAATAAATATGTAAAATTGTTAAAAAAGATGAAGCTTAATAATATTATAAGTGATAATCAATATTATTCTTTATATCCTAATTCATATGAGAACCCATATATATTTTGTAAGGTAAAAACGCATAAGGAAGATAACCCTTTAAGATTATTGTTTAATTTTAGCAATTTCATTTTACATAAATTTTGTAAATATTTAAACAAATGGATAGCTGATATTATTGGTTATGGACAATATTGTATAAAAAATACAGAGGCTATTATTGATAAATTAAATATGATGAATATAAATAGAAACCACAGTATATTTGTGATGGACATAGAATCGATGTACCCTAGTATCCCTAAAATTAAAAGTATTAATATCATCATAAAGGCTTTATCTCTCTCTCTCTCTCTCTCTCTCTCTCTCTATATATATATATATATATATATATATATATATATATATATATATATATATATATATATATATCAATGATGATAGCATAATTAGTATTATAAATGAAGCACTGAACCTAATAAATAATAGTTTATATTTTAAATATAATAATGAATATTGGATTATAAATAAAGGATGGGTAATGGGATGCACGATTAGTGGGCTTATGGCATCTATGTTCATTAATGACATGGAAATCAATATTATAAAAGGCAGTATAATTAAAAAAGAAGTACTACATTATTTTAGATATGTAGGTGATAGTTTGATAATTGGTAATAAGAGGGCAATATATAAATTATATAAACAATTTAATAATAATGTTGATAATATTAGGTTTACTATGAAAGAAATTGATAATGAAATAAGGTATTTAGATATTGAAATTATTTTAAATCAAAATAATGATATTATAATTAAGCATTTTATTAAAGATTATAAATTAAGGAAAATTATATCAATTGATTCAAAACAACCATGGATACAAAAGATGAGTGTAATTAAGAATTTTAAATATAAGAACGATAGATTTAATACAGATAAAAATATTGCTATGTTACAGAATGATAAATTTAAACAAACATATATGGGATATGGATATGCAGCGCATAGTATTGACAATATATTTTCACAATATGGGATAAATAGCACGAATAATAATAGATGTAGGACTAATAAACAAAAGAAGTGGATAAAAATTTCATATTTGCCTAGTGTATATAATATATTAAATAAAAAAAAGGAAAAATTATATAGATAAAAACATTAATGTGGGATGGGCTAATAGCAAAAATTTGGATAAATTGATAACTAATTATAGGATGAAAGATGATATAAAATATAAGAGAGGAATGGTTTATAAAATTAGATGTAATTTTTGTAATATGGTTTACTATGGTCAGACATCAAAACAATTGGGAGAAAGAGCTAAAGAACACAATGATGATATTGCTAGGAAAGATGATAGATCTGCGTTATATGTTCATTATTTGCAGTACAGACATAAAATAAATTGTATTGATAATATAAGTGTTCTTGATTATATTAAAAATGTTAATAGACATAAAATATATGAAACAAACTATATCATGTATAATAAAAACAACTGTATGAATATATACAAAACATCCATTAAGTTAAATAATAAGTGGTTAATGGATAAAGAATGAATAGTTAATTAATTAATATATGTGGATATATATCCATTCAATATATCTAACAGAGTAATTTTGTAGAAGAATTGAGAAAAAATCACATAATAGATCGTGTCAGATATCCATTTGTTTATCTGTCTTCTCTCATATATTGATAAAGATGTCACTGTATGTGCTTTAAATCGTGGAGACATATTGAAAAGGGCAAAAAACATAATTTGCTGGAAAAGGCTTTTCTATGATATTTTTATAATTTGTAATCTTTGTTGCTTGTATGTATGTATTTTTAAACATATTTGACTATTGATACAATACTGTGTTGATTTCCATTCATATACTGAATAAATTTTTTTATTTTGTTTGCTTTCATAATCATTAATGATGAAATTTTTTACTTTGGATATGTTATTAATGAAGTATTAATTGTCCTGTAAAAACACAGGATGAAAATTAAATTAAATACTATTCATTCATTAATCATATTTTAAGTTTATAATCAAAATATTGTTAACAGCACTGTAGCATTGTGCATTATGAATAAATTATGTATAGCGCAATTTCACCATAAAAGTCATTATTTTGCTTTTGGATGAAATAGCTTTAATAATTATTCTAAGATGTCATCAGTGTTACCAAATGTCCCCCTTTTTAGAAATGACCACCAAAAAATATTTTTTAAACACTTTTTTTACAATCATTATTTAAATAATCTGAACAGGCACTAACTTGTATTCAATGCACTTTAAAATTCGCAATAATCAAGCATATTTTGCCGATAGAGGAATCTTCCAAACCACGACACAAGATAGCAGCAAAATATGCTTGATTATTGTGAATTTTAAAGTGCATTGAATACAGGTTAGTGCCTGTTCAGACTATTTACATAAGCTGTCTCTGCACTCTATAAATTAATTACTACTCCTACAATCATTATTGTAAATCAAAATAGTGGATACAAATTGATGGTCACTAATGTGAATTTTCACATAAAGATCATGCACTAATTGGGATATATGTGTATATCTAAAATAAAGTAATAAAGTAGTTAGAAAAAAGGCTTACAGCATGGACATGAATAAACATCTACATGTCTTTTGTGGTTTGCAGTAGTAAAATGATAGACTCTAGACTTAAAAACCCTTGAATCAATTATTACAATTCTGACATTTTGATGCTCAGGCTTCTTATGAATTTCTGAATAATAAAAGCACTTAATTATTTTATAAAATCTACATTACGCCCCTTTGACTTTTAAAATATTTCATTTACTTGTAACTGCCTACATCAGGGGTTGGAAAACAGGAGCTTGCTAAGAGTTTTTTGTAGCCACCAAGACGGTCTAAAAAAATCTGCCCTTAACTGAGATTTCCTTCCCTTGTGCGACTGAAGATTCAACTCGTATTTTTCACTGGAGGCCACATCAATACACATGCACAATATAAATATGGTACACAGTGCTTTTCCAGTTGATCTGATTAATTTCAATTTTGTCATTGCAGCATTAAATATATAAATTTCCAACTTTAGTGAAACCATGAACCCTCCAAAAAAATGTAAAATCAGTGATGAAAGTCATGTGTTTAATGAAGAATGAACAAACAAATATTTCTTTGGTAATATAGAGAATAAAGCAGTGTGTTTATTGTGTCATGAAAAAAAGATATGGCCCTCTGCTTCCACAAAGTGGCCCCTGAGCCAAAACAATTGCCCACCCCTGGTCTACATTATTGTTTTTTAAAAAATTAAAAATATAAACATATGAAGTTGTTGGAACAAAAATGATTCTGTCTTTACTCACCAATAATTGAAAAGTGTTCATATAAGCTAGATATCACATGAATAAATAAATAAGTTAATGAAATCATTCAATGACTAAAATTATGGTTATCTTTAAATCTGACTTATTGATTTCTTTATTCTCTATCTTTTTTCATTCTGAATAGCCAAATATTAAAGAAAATTTTCATGATAACATGGTTTAGAAATTGATTAAAATCACCTGAAATAGTACTTCTTTATTTAATAAAACTTTACAAAAGAGTAAAAACACTCTGCCTAAGTTCTACTATTCTCTCATATATGGAATTGTCAATTGGCAACCTTAGTTCAATAATGCAAAGTCACTTTCTGTTTTCCATAAGATTATCATAATGCACTTTAAACACCTAACCATGAAGTAATGGTAAGGTGGCCATATCTTAACTCATAGATGTTATGAAGGTATTATTCTGAAGTAGCAAATCATATCTTCACTGTGTTCAGATATTTGTTTACTAATGGATAGTTTAGAAAATACAGGCATGAATTTTTTTATGAGATATATTAGTATGGGGGAGTTTTTAATAAGAAAGATTTAGAAAATGGGTATAAATAGTAATAAGAAAGCAGAAACAGGAAAATATATTATTAAAAATTACAAATTTTCTCTCCTTTAATTTCCTCTATGGCATTAGAATAAATGTGTTTGTATTGATTAATAGACAATTTATTTTAACTCTTTTGAAGGCTAACCATCCTATTAAAAATAGAATAATTACCCATGAATAAAAAACAAACAAACAAATCAAAATGAAAGCAAGAATTCTAGATATTTTTTATACACCTGGGTCTTGTTTTATGTGGTAGATAGGTTCTTCAAAAAATGCACACAAAAGAAATTGCACAAAAATAGACTTAACTTACCTTGAAAAATGGGGGATATGTACTGTAATTTTCCAAAAATTGCATAAAAGCAAAGCAACAATGTAAAATTACTTTAAAATTCGCATAAAATAATAATAATAATAATAATAATATGACTAATAAAAAATTTCAAATTTGAAAAAAATTGATAATACAAGACAAACTTTTTTACTTTTTTTATTAACTACAGTATTTAATTTTATTCAAAACAATATATTTTTATGTGTAATTTACATTTTTTCATACATGTATGGTATTTTAATCATTATCGCTACTTGAGACATCAGATTCATCATGATGTGATGTGATGTCAGGTACTGTAACTTCTTAAATGAAGTCAAGAGGAAATACAACTAAAACATTTTCCAATCGCTCTTGAACCTTCCCATTTCACTAAGTGATCTAAAATTGAAATTTTTGTTTACAAAGAAATTCATTTTCTTGAGTGTTTTTTTTCTCTCCATTAGAGTAAACTAAAAGTTTAAAATAAAAATAAGAACTTAGACTTATGATAATAAAAAAACATCAACTCACAACTGCTGGACAAAATTTAATTAAAACTAACAATTAAAAATTAAATTCTTATTTTTGTCTTTAATTTTGTAATTTTCAATTCCATTTAAAAAATCAAATTTCATCGTTTCACATCACCTTAATTTTAGATCACATTACATAATTTTTAAATTGTTAATTACAATTAAAAATCAGATTTTAACTGTCAAATTTAATTGTGCCCATCACTGTTACTCACCTTTTAAAAATAAACTTGCGGACACTAAATGATTAATTGATTACGTACTCTTTTTATAAAAAGCAAAAATTGAACATTATTTAAAATGCAAAAACAACAACATACATAGTGTTTTTCATCTATAATGTTTGAACAGACTTATATTATAGTCTTGTAAAATTTAATGTGTGTATATAAAATGGAGAAATCCTGATTTTAAGTGAATTATGAACTTCTTTATTGTTTAAAATCTGTTACAGTACTATTATAAAGTGCTGAAAATATTGAAATTATTAGATGGAAGTTGAACTCTGATAATGTGCTATTACTTTAAATATGACGTGAGTACACAAAATTTATAATATTTAAAGTAATAGCGCATTATCGGAGCTCGACTTCTGATCTAATATTTTTTATCACATAAATGAAATACACATACAAAGATATTAAGAAGAAACATGAATCGCATAACTTCAAAATTGCATTAAATAAATCCGCATAAAATGAGACCCAGGTGTATACTGAAGTAATGGATTATCTAGTAATTTCCATTTATGTTTAGATTCCTTTTTTATAAAAAATATTTTGCCCTTTATAAGATGGAAATAAAGCAATGATTTAACCCAAACATTCTTAAAAATGAAACCATCTCTAGAAAAAATCCTCAATATCAATTGTTTAAACAACAGAGGTTTGTTATAAATAGTTTCTAAATAGTGCATGGTCAATATCTATTCAGATGGCAATGGCGGAATTAAGCTCTCCAGTTCTTTGAGTAGCACCAAACAATACTTAAAGTTGTAAATTAATGTTTATACAACATCAATTTGGGTGGCTTTTGAATTGAGAAAACTCCTTGATATTAAAATGAAAATGTATTAATATCCAACATGACTAATAAAAAAATTAAATGACCATCATGTGATACATACCAATAAAAAAATTAAATGATCACCATGTGATACATATGTATATATTGGAGTTTCATTGATTGTTTCTATAGTTGTAGCAAACTTATCTTTAAGTTTTTATTCTTTGTTTTTCAAGCTTTTTTTTTTCAATTAAAATATCCACATTTATAAATATCTGCTAATGTTTAATATGTAAGAGATCACTAAACAATCAAAATGATAATAGGATTATATTAAATCATCAAAAAAAAGTAAAGAAAAGCTAACTGAATTATTTAAATACTAGTAAGAAAAAAAATCATAATACACAAAAAATAGAAATGATTTCCTGATATCTATACTATATTTTAAATATATCAGGGATAGTTTTAATTTTTGTAATAATAAATAAAATAGTTCTAAATGTTCAAACTCATTATTAAGATATATAAAGTAGTTTTAACAACTCTTTAAAATTTAGTGCAAATATGTAAGTACTAAATAGTGCTATTATTTTTTTCCATTACACTTGTTATTGGCAAAAAAACTAAATGAGAAATGACAATTAATGTTATATTGTTGTGGTTTATTAAAAATTCAGACTTTAGTTTGAATAAAGCAAAAAATGTGACCTCTTCAAACAAGACCAATATCATTACTGTATATATCTGACATTTTCTTTTATTAATTTTTTCATATGCTTATTATTTGTTTTGAAAAATTAATAATATTTAGTTCTCTTTAGTTATTTAATATTTACATAGTAGTTTTATTTCAATGCAATAACTTTTTCATATAAATTTTTCAAATAAATATTTATATGATGTCAAACTAAAACTAGCCTCTATCAAATATTTTGTTTTTATTTAATGGTAAACTGTCCTCTGATCTATAGTCATTTGTTTAATATTCTTTTAGGTATTTAATTGCAAAGTTGGTATTTTAGATTACATTTTTTTAAACTCATATTTTTGAAAAATGTTTTAGTAAAAGAATATTGGATATTCTTAAAACAATCCATAGGAATACAATGACATGCTTTTGACGCAGACAGTGGTAAATGGCAAGTGAGACAATTCAAAGAGAGATAGTATGGTTAAGTTTTTACATGAAAGGTACCAAAAAACAAGCTGAAAAGATCTGAAAATTGCAATGTATGTATAATAATAAAATAACTAAGAGTTTCTGAATTTTAAATGAAAAAAAAAAGTGCATGAGAAAAATAAGAGGATATGTTAAAGTTATTTGTATAAAAAATTGGATATGATATAAAGATTGTTGAGATTTCAATAGAAGAATAGTTTCACTAATGAAAGACTAAGCGATAGAGAGCTAAAAATGATGAGCAGAATAAAAAGAGTTTGTTTGTAGTCAGAAACAAACAGACTATTAAGAGTAAGTGATTTAATGATAATAGTAAAAAAATATTTTATGAAGATCTTTAGCAACATGAGATATATATATATATATATATATATATATATATATATATATATATATATATATATATATATATATAAAAGAAAGTTTTAGTGATTTAGTTTTTCTGTATTATGAAGGTGTAAAAACTATTAAAACATTTATTAATAAAAGAAAAACACAATTAGGCAGTAAACAAATAATGAAAGTGAGAGGATTTTTGATTTTTATGATAGAAATGGAAAATGATGATCTTGATATTAAAGCTATTGAATGACCAATGGTGATGTTGTGGAAATGGAATAGAAAGTATATAGATTTGAAAGTTTGAAATTTTTAATGTTGTGTAGAATAAAACAAGATTACATAAAAATATGATGGCTAACAGGTTTTTCTTGGTTTATTGACTGAGGGATTCCTAATTTCCATAAACAAAAAGGTAAGTTGCATCATAGTGCATATCACTAAATAAAATATATATTGATAAAAATAACAATGGCACTTAAAACACCTAGAACATTTTTTTTTTTGCTTTCCTAGATAAAAAGCAAACAGAAACTATTTTCTAACTAGAAAATCATCCCATCTAATTTTAAAATTGAGATGCTACAGTAAACTATATAAGATGACAGCAAGCAATAATAAAAATCACACTCCTCTTATGCACTTGTCAAAGTGCATTATTTACTTCTGGTAAAACAATTTTGTATTTCTAGAAGACTGCTTCAGATTTAAGAACAATTGTGTTACATTAATGTTTTATATAAGCATACAATAAGATCATTTGTGCTACATTATTTTTTATATGAAATATGCAATAAATTCATTTTTTCCATATATATATACATTACTAATTATAATGTACTTTAAATATATATTCATATAGTAATTTGTATAAAATTAAAACAAAAAATAATTAATATGCATGAACAATTATATAAACTAAAAATTATATATACAATACATATACAGGTGGTCCTCTACTTTGATACAATTCATTATTTTGAATAGATTTCATACTTTGGGTTTTTATCAATATATAGATCAAAATGTATATACTTTCATGTAATGCTTATCCCTTTTCAGGGACTATTAGTCACTAGTGCCTCCCCACCTCTCCATCATTAATCATATCTATTATAGGATCACAGATTTAGTCTTGAGCAGGGATAGCTTGAGTTAACGGATGTTAGTTGTGTCATCAGTTTGTTAGAATGTGTGCTATCACTTTATGTACATTTCTTTTTTGATTTATAAATATCTGTACTTAAAACACTATCCTAAGAAAAGGTATTAATGAATGTGTATTTATTGAAGCTTAGCACTTTTGCCATGAATATAAGGACATACTTTGCCCTCGAAAGCACTAAGCTTCAATAAGTATGCATTTGTTAATAGCTTTTTTTAGTATAGCATAGATATTTATAAATTACAGTGGCTTAAGAAAAGTTCATTACATTTTTAAATTTCTGTTTTCATGAAAAAATTTGCCCTTTTTAATTCATAAACATAAGTGAGAAATGAAAAACCAACAGTGTTGGTATGGACAAAAAGGAATCAAGGTCTCGTAACTTCCATATAATCAAGACAAAGATTGATACAATTAGATGTTCTGAAAGTGGTGAATGTATTGCTTCAATTTGTCATTTGTATAATTTAAGCTGATTGACAATCATGGAAGATTGTGATCTCAATGGAGGGTGTATTTCTCATGCATGAAAGGCAATAGAAAAAGATAGCATATTACAGAATTCTTTATCAAGAAAAGAAAAGGCAGAGTACTATTCAATTATATCTTGACAAATTTATAAAAAAAAACACCAGATAAATATTTTGAAAACCCTTTTTTGATATTTTTTTTTTTTACATTGCTCAAGTTTCATACATTTTAACTTTCATACACATTTCAGGAACAAATTAGATACAAAAATACCACCTGTATATCAACATATTATAATATTATTAAATTGTTCATTATTTTAACAAATGATATCTTGATTTAGATTGTTTTTATCTAATATATTTAAAATTTAAAAATACAATCAAGCTATGAACTATACTATATTTTGTTCCAAACCCTCTCACTTTCAAATATATAGTGTATAATAGATCACATTTTCTTGATAAACATTGATTAGAATAATTAAAGGGAAAGGCTGAAACCTCTCACATGTGCTTTTAGAATGCTTATATGACAACCAAACAGATGTAATGATGACTGTGTAAGGAGCTCTCAAGTCACAACATGACAGATTTTACAAGAAAAAGATGGTTCCACCTTTCTTTTTATTTAAATTTATATATATAAGTCAGTCTGAAGAATGTTGACTTGAGAGCTAAAGCTTTAAACATCTTCACATTTAACTCACTGCTTATTCTTTTTCTTTGTGTTGCAACTTGAGAACTCCCTACACAGTCATCATTACATCTGATTGGCTGTCATATAAGCATTCTAAAAGCACATGTGAGAGATTTCAGCCTTTCACTTTAATTACTAAACTGCTTGTGCTTAATAAAAAACAGTATTTACATGCATTATTATTCAACTCATAACATCTGAAAAATTACTTTGTAGTAAATCGTATGATTTTGCGTTGTTTGTTTATAGATAATAAGCAGTGAGTTAAATGTGAAGATGTTTAAAGCTTCATGCTCTCAAATCAAAGTACTTCAAACTTTCTTATATATATAAATTTAAGTAAAGAGAAAGGTGGAACCACCTTTTTCTTGTAAAATCTCTGTCTTGTGTTGCAACTTGAGAGCTCCCTACACAGTCAACATTGCATCTGTTTGGCTGTCATATAAGCATTCTAAAAGCGCATGCGAGAGGTTTTGGCCTTTCACTTCAATTACTAACTGCTTGCACATAATAAAAACAAAATTTACATACATTATTGATTAGAATAGAAAACATAGTGGTTTACTGAACTTAGAACTCTCATTATTTTAAGATTTTTAATCAGTGTTAACTTTAAGTATGTTCTAAAATTTTGTAAAACTTTTAGCTATTACTTTTATATGTAACTAGAGGGCTTTTAACTCAGGATTTTTCAATCTATTCATTTTCCGCTCCATCTCAAGTAACCAATACACATGACTACACACATCCAAAAAAGCTATATGATTACAATATATGTGTTTTGTACTGAATCAGCACTCTTCAGTCGGGCCAGATCATAATTTCCCACACATATATATAGTCGGTGTTTGGTTTATATTAAAATAGCAATTTCTCAAACTTTAATGGACAGGCTTCAGTTTTCTCCCCTTCCAACTATTCACCATCCATTTCATTGAAAAACCAATTATGGAATATTCAAAGTCTTCAATGAATTTAATATTGGATTTAATATTATATGAAACATTCAATATAAGCAACTTATATACTACCTTAAAATTACAATTACTCTTAGAAACACATCAAATTTGGAAAGGATAATAAAGAAAAAGAAAATATATTTGTTCTTCCAATATACACCTGAAGAAATTTTATTAATATATTTATTCATGTATGGCACTACAAAATAGAAAAATAGCTGTTAATGTGTTATAAAATTTATTTACAAATGCTACTTCTTTTTTTTAAACATGATTTCTTACAGCACCTGAAGAGGGAAAAATGGCTGCTGAATATCATTAAAATATGTAAAATTTTAATGTTTTGTTTGTTCATTTATATTTTTCTTTGGATAGAATATAATTGAATTTGTGTAGTTAAATGCAACATATTTCATAGCTGCATTGTAACTACAAAATTCCATATTTTGCATATCTCTTATAAATTCCTATTTAATGTAAAAAATAATAGTATGATGGGATATTTCAATATATGTAATTTATATATATATATATATATATATATATATATATATATATATATATATATATATATTCTATATAATATATATTTTAAATTTTTTATAAATAATAGTGAATATATATATAAGGGATTTGAACACAAACTTTCAAGCTCCTTTCAGCTATCTGCTCTATCTCATATAACTGATACATAAGACTACAGCCATGTGAAAAGAATAAATGATCTCTAATACATATATTTTGTGCTGAACCAGCATTTATCAGTTGGTCCAGATGATCATCTGTCATATATATATAATCAGTACTCAGTTTATATTAAGATAGAAAATCTTCAAACTTTAATGGTCAGGCTTCAATCTACTCCATTCTCCAATTCTTCAGTGATCCATACCAATGAAAATCTGATGATGGAATGCCAAAATTTCCTGTTGATGTCAATATTATTATCATGCCCATGTTGACTTTAAGTCATTCTGACCCCTCATTTATAGGACTTAAATATATTTAAATACACAAAAGAGGGATGGGCAAGATTTATCCTTAGCCTGTCTATCCCTCTTCTGTGTATTTAAATGGAAAAATTCCTATACAAGGGTCAGATTGATTTAAGGTCAACATGGGCATGATAATAATATTGGCATCAATAGGCAATTTGGACTTTCCATCATCAGATTTTCAGTGGTTGGATTGCTGAAGAGATAGAGAATTGAAGCCTGTCCATACCTTAATATAAACTGATCACTGATTATATATAAGTGTGGAAGATAATGATCTGGACAAACTGGTGAGTGCTGGTTCAGCATAAAATACACATGTTGGAGATCCTTTATCTTTTTTCACATGTGTGCAGTTATGTGTATGGGTTGTATGAGATATGGCAGATAGTTAAAAGAAGCTTAAAAGTCTGTGTCCAAATCCCTTATACAATTGCATCTATAAACTATACTTGTATTCAATCAAGTATTATGTATATTTTAGATAAAAAACAATGTAAATATTAATTGTTTTGTTTTTTTTTTTTTTTTGGAAATGGGTGGGATCTAAAATGACTATTAAGCAGCCAAAATGGTTTCAGAGGAGTTAACTACCATATTGTGAAAAGTGCATAGAAGGATTGTTATTTTTTAAAGATTTAATATAAGCAATGCAAAATGAATATAAGGAATGTTGAACATCTCGAAATGATTAAATGTTATTACTTGGTCTCTATACTCAATTTCTTAGTTACTTCTTCCAGCAAAAAAGTTAATTTTCATGTTGCCTAGAACGCTGATTCTAGCTTTAGAAGAAAAAAAACTTACAACAGAACTGTGCATTCATGATTACTTGCTTAATTGCTATTTGATATAATTGTGTTTCTTTTATGTTAAACATACATGTAAGAATATTATTTTGAAGGTTTATAGAGTTTCTTATATTCAGAGTATCACATTATTGTTACTATCCAGGAATATTTCAAACTTTTTAAAATTATATATATATATATTGTAACCGGCGACCTCTATTTTTTGGTCCTTTGATAGCCCGGCACCAGAGATCGAGGGCTCCGAAATAAACCTGACATAGCGTAAAGTTTTATTTGTTTACTCATATCGATAGTTATTCGCTATCCACATAAGGGGGCGCCAGATACGATTATTTAAGTGGATTTTAATTACTCGCATCACCTTACGTCATGTCAAAACGATTTCGAAGTCCGATCCCGCCCACTAGCTCAAACTCCCAGCATAGACCACTAGGTAACTCAAGGCCGTAATACAGCTATTTCGAGGACGACTCCTCCCGGAAAAGACGCACTGTCCGCTAATGAAAAAATCAGCTTAATTTTTTAATTATTCGATCACCGCATAAGATCATTAATTGGTTGTCATTAACCAATGCGGTGGTTTGTTCACGCCCCGAATACTAGGCTTAGAAGTTCATCCCTCCCGACATATCATATACAACATAATTATTTGACGTTTACTTCGATTGATTATAGACCCGCCCGCTCTTAAATCTATCTTAACTAAGGTTAAATAAGAAACATCGTGACTTACGGCACGATGTTGACATAATCAATAAAGGAAACAAATTAAATCTAAATTTAACTAAACATACTTTGAAAGATAAATTATTAAAGAATAAATAAACTACGATTTTAAGTGTATGAAAAGATTTGAGAAATGCTCGACTTGGTTAAATATTGAATAAATTTATTAAATGTGAAAAGAAACATTATTAATTTGGTTTATTGCACACGCGCACATACATTCACGCTCACAGAGAATCATAATTAAACATAGCACAATATGAATATCGGAATAAAGTTCCTTTCTATTTGAGAAAATATATTGTTTTTCCTTAGATTCACTAAAGTTCAAAGTTCATGTTTACAAAGTTCTGTGACTAAGATAAGTTAAGATGACGAGGAAAGTTTAAGGTTTGTTTACTTAGGTTGGTTAATTACGAGATTTCCTTACGAGTTTATAAAGTGAGTGCATGAACATAATATAAAACATATTTACCTAGGATTTGATTTGGTTTCCGTGGCTGGAGTGGTCCGCTGGCTTATACCGAGTATTGGATGGTCCGGACGAGTTTGGGTATCTCTTGGAACATGATTTTTTTGTTATCTGGAGCATTAACTTCACACGACGATGTTATTGTAATTTCATAGCTTCGGAGATAATTAGTAGCGGAGCGCCGATCAGTCACTGAAGGGTTTATTAGCCCCTCATGACAGTCGACGCCCTTAATATTAATTTCATAGTGATCATCTTGAATGCGGAGGAATAATATAAGTTATTTCAGAACAACGGTCTTGATAAAATAAACAGCATAAGCATCGGAATAAAATAAGCAATAACAACCGGATAGGATAAAAAAGAAAAAAAGCACCATTGAATAGTTTTTGACTGATATTTATACGGGGTGATCCTTATCTGAGGATCCAATCTACCCCCAGAGTTCCATGTTCCTGGAGCTGCCGTTCAGGTCCGCGTTTGAGGTCACTGTTCCTCAATCCTTGTGCTAAAGGCAATATTTGTTTCGAGACAATCTTTTGTTGCAATCTTATTCAACCAACCTTACTTCTTCACACCTCGAGTACATGCGTGTGTGCGTGTGCTTTACAAGAACAATACAAGCTGTATTAAATTTAGAAGTCGAGCATTTAATCTTTTCCTCAAATCTTTTCTACAAGTTTTACTTTAGTTAACATTATAGTTCTACCATAAACATATTTAGTTACCCCGAGGCGTCTTCGAGTGACAATTATATTTTATTATTTAGGAGAGCAAATTATATTTATTATTTCTAAGAGTAAATTATATTTCTTTTATTATTTCTTCGCGAAGGCTATTTTATTAATTTTTATTACCTGAAAGCTTTAATCATTTATTTGGACGTTTACTATCTGTATTTTATAAATGTATTTTATGAGAGGAAGAAAACTATTACAGATTACGAAAACAAATTACGAGTATTTTAGGTTGCTTGCTGGTGTGTGTGTGTGTGTGATGTTTCCTAGGTTTAATATCGATGTAACGCTATCTCGTTACAATATAT
>JAQFVV010009269.1:0-14987 GCA_028023455.1 Epiperipatus broadwayi | reverse complement strand
ATTGCAGTGTTTAAAAGTGTATCAGTTAGCTTTCTATTGATTTCATTTTAAATCTGAACCACGTTCAGAATCCATTAACATTTGAAAACCACTTGCAAGTTCTAATTTAAATTCACTGGAATGTTTCTGAAGATTAGAAATATCAATTGTGAATACTGTTTTTTTAAAAATAATTTTTGACTCTCTAGTTTTGCATTAACATATATCTTACATCTTACCAATTGATGATCACTTCATGTGTTAAATTTATTAAGAACTTTACAATCCTGAAATGCATATTTTCTATTAGTCAAAGTAAAATCTAATTCTACTATACCTTCATTTGGATTATTCCATGTCCAATTTCTGTTTAGCATTTTTGTCAAAGAAAAAATTCATAATATAAAGTTTTTTCCTGCAAACTCCACAAGTCTGTGTCCTCTCATTTCTATCACCATAATCAATTTTCATTAAAGTCTCCTATGTCAATTTTAAAGTATTGTTTGGTCTGATCAAAAAGTTTTTATACATCCATATAAAAATCTCCACTTCTTCATTGTAATGAGAACTTGTTAGGGAATAAAAACTTAGAATAATCGCATTTGATATCTATCATAAAGTTGAATAATTAATCTTGCTACAATGTTATTTTTCACTTTTTATTCATAGTGAATCCTCCACTTGTGTTTCCAATATTTGGCTAGCACTATGTCCACTTTTCTTCTAACTTCACAAAGTCCAATAATATCATGTTTAATATTAGACAGCTGTTCTTCCAATTTGTCCACTTTTTTTATATTTGAAAGTGATCTTTATGAAGCAAGTGTCTAAATAAAAGATCACTAACAAATGCCACCATGAAAGTCCATAATTAGACATCTTTATTGGTTTTGAAAGCCTTTAGCTGTTGACACAACAGCCTCCTTATGAATAAGAACCATGATTTAGTTTTGTCTGATATAATTGTGAATAACTCATTTTAAAAAAAAGTCATTCATACACATTATTCTATTCTGTTTTTAAGAAAATTCAATTGATATTTAAGTTAATACCCATTGGACAACTGAGAAAAAAGACCATATGCTTCTTGATGTGAACTCACCATGCCTTGACTGGTGTGTGTTAATGAGCAGCCCATCCTTTTTCGTATACTATGTAAATAATTTTACAAGTAGTAATAAATGTTGCAACAATAACATATATGGACATTAAGAATTTGTTTTGTTCATTTCCTTTCTCTTAAACTCTCAAAGATGAATCAAAGATCTTTCAGTTAACAACACACTCCCTTCTGCAGTCATAATTTAAGTATTATTATTTATGTAATCAATGTATACACATAGGTTAATGCTATAAGATTGCCATTGTGCATGCTATAGTTCTAAATAACAGGACTCATTCATTAAGTAATGAAGCCTTATATATGAAATGCTGAAACAAATCAAGATATCTATAACGATTGTAAGAAACCACCAATGATAAGTGAATTTAGCCTTTGTTCATATCTTATTATTTTTTGGTCTCTCATTCTGTATTCAGATAATTTGATATATATACTGTGATCTACACTGAAATGGATCACAAAGTCTTTTTAAGTTTTGGGGAGAATAAATTGGCTATTTAGTAAACAAAAACTTTTTTTTTTAATTAGTCATTTAAGAATGCATTCTTAAATTTTTTTAAAAACAAAACAAAAACAGGGGTAATTAAAACAAACAAACAAAAAAAAAAGGATATATATCAAAGCCTTATTTTATATAGGAAAGATAATAAAATTTAATTAAAGGTAAATTAAGATTAAAGTGTGATTGTAGGCTGATTTTGGAATGTAAATCTCAGAAATCAAAAATAAAATTAATGTTAAAGATAACCTCAGAAAATGTATAAGTCTCTGAAAAATGCTGAATTACATCTGGAATGATGAAAAAACTTTTTAAAACAACAAATGTCAATGCATAGATATAAAAGGGAAAGCATACAAATTTAAAATAGAATATTTAAAGGATAGAAGAGCAAGTCTTGGTTGATGCAACAAAAAGCTATCCCAGTATACAATAAGGGACAATACTTGTCAGTATAATTACTTAGGTACAGTGAGCAGTTATAGTTGCTGTTTGAATACATTGATTATGCATTGTTAAATCAAAGATGTGTGAGTTCATTCAAGCTTTCATTATATAGTGCCTAAAAAAGAATATGCCTAAAAAGCATAAACCTATAGCATATAGCAAGATCCAAATTAAAGCCAGCCATTATGAAAGGATATTTATTAATATTTATTCAGAGCTATTTAAAATATGCCAGCATATCATGTCTAGCAAAAAATGAAATGTCAGTAATTAATTGATTAAACTTATTTCTGTTATTATAGCCTATTGCTTCCAGTATAGAAACCCGTCTACTTCAAACTATACCAAAGATTTAAATAAAGAATTCTGATTATGGGCATTGAATCTCATCATACATTGAATCTACGATTAATGAATTTTTTAACAAAGGGAAAAGAAACATTTCTTTCTTAAAGAGAAGTGCTTGTAAATCGCATTGTTGTTTTTAAATAGTGGGATTATATATATATTTGTTTCTACGTGATTCAGGTCTAAAGTGTAATTTCACATGTTTGTGTTAAATTTTAAATGTTTGATTTTTATTATTCATAGCATGTAACAATACTAGATTATTAATTATCTCATATCAATATTCTAGTAATGTAGTCCAGAGCTCTAAATGTTAAAATGTCTGTTTGATGTGCAACTACCTTTCTGTATGTATTTTTATTATATTATTATTATGTTATTAATGTTAGAAAACATTGTTCAGTATTAGCTTTTTCTCCTAAAACATGTTTAACATTAGAATAAAATGTTTGTAGAATATTCTAACAGTCATATTCTCATGTGTTGGTAAAGTTACAAGGTAAACATTTTTATTAAATTACTAAATCCTGACTCTTTCTTCTCGGGCTTTGCCCTCTGGGGCTTATGGGGTATTCCTTTTTTCATATATGAGATATAGTACCATAGATTGTCAAACATAATAGGTTTAAAGTAAGTGAAAATATAAACATGGTAACTATGGGAAGGGAATCCTATCTTCAATTGTGATTTTCATTGTGGGTCGATGGAAGTCACAAAGTGTGGGCAAACTAAGGCTTTGCACTAGATTCTACAACTATTGAGGATCTAGTCCAGTGGTCTTCAATTCTTGGTCCGCGTGACCAGCGCCGGTCCGTGCTAGACTGGCAAGAAAGTTTGGAATAACAAAATAATAAGATTTTAAACTTTTAATCAATATAAACAATTTTTATTTATTTTTTCATCGTAATTGCTTAAATAAAATTAATTATAAATTTTATTTAAATTATTAGATAATACTATAATTACTAAATAATAATTAAAGGAATTTATCTGAAAATGCAATCTTTAAAAGACAAAGCGTCAATCTCATGATAATTGCACCAATCCATACATGTCAATTTCTATACCTAGTAGGCATTTCTGTATTACATCAGCTCATTTATTGGTCCCATATAGCAAAATTTTTTATTGCTCTTGTATCATCTTTTTATTTTGTGTGTGACATTTCTTTTTGAAATTGTAAACTTCTCAAAGTGGAGACAGATCAGATCATTGATGATGATTTCCCTTCATTGAGAACGTAAATCTATTATCTTTTTTTTTTTTTTTGCAAAATGACATCTTTATAATGATTGTTTTATTTCTATGTGACACTCTTTACCAAAACAAGTTTTCAGCTCAATTTTCCCAGTGGTAGGTCCTCAGGTGACTCCTCAAGAGGAATAAAAGACTAATGCAATCTGGGTTATTTTAATGTTCATTTTTACCCAATTAAAAAAAAAGAAACAAAACGAAAACAAAATCTAATTAATCATACATAATTAATTTGTTTTTCTCTAGTTATCACAGATGTTTATGGGGGGAAGGGGGAGGTAGAATTAAATTTTTTATTATTTTTTTTAAAAAAATTCAAAATTAAAGAGTTTTTTATTATACAAACTCCATATATATATATAACTTCATCTTGTATATTTAACATTAAATACAGAAATTACATTTATCATAATCATTGTCATGTAATTACACTAGCTGTGATATTTCCCAGTATTCAGGTGCATAACATTTTATTATTACATGTTTTAACAATGAAATAATAAACATAAGCAATACAGGCACATTAATGAGAAGCGTACTGTTTTCTGTAGCAGTATGACTACCAAGTCGAAAAAGAGTGTTCAGCATATGAAGGTAAGCAACACCATTACAATACACAGTAACTAGTATGTTGTTTTGATCAGTTATAACAATTATGATCATCTAAGGCTAAGCAGTTTAAATCTTTAAGAAAATTTATCTGTAGACTTCTGTCGATCCGAAAAATCTTATCCTTATTTTTGCTGGTCCGCAGGTGTGAAAAGATTGAAGACCACTGATCTAGTCTGATTATTATTCTCATCTAAAGTAATTGTGATAGTTGTAAAACAATTATTTTACATTCTCGTGTAGGTGGGTAAATAATCGTTTAACAGATTTAGCCTCGATGGAGTAGACCATTAAATTTAGCACCTGTACTATGAAGTTTTCGATTAAATAACCTACCAATTTTTATGGAATTAATTGAATAAATTAATAAAAACAAACAGTCATGACCAAAATATTTTGTGTTTTATTTGTTATTAAATAATTAAAAAAAGTCAATTATCATATTAAATTCAATATTTTGATGCATATTTATAAATTCAATATGTCAATAGCATGTTTGTCCCCGTAATTTGCATATCATCTTTCAAAGAGAAACATAAAGGAAAAAAAGTAGTATATATGCCATTTGAAATATATATATATATGAAGTTAAAAGTATATCCAAAAAAAAAGGTGTATATGAAGTTAAAGTTACAATATGAGCTATATATGTCTTATTCACTTGAAGAGAGTGAACTGGGTGTTCAAAAATCATTCAGAGTGAGAGAGGTTGGTCTGACTTCTAGGCTGATGGATGGTTGTGATATGATTAAGATAAGCTGAAAGATGCACTGAGATAATAAAATTTGGAAAATATATTGCAATGCAAAGGATGGTTCATCTCTTCACAAGGCTTTAAAATGGAAAAAATTCGGTCCCTGCCTAGCACGAGAGCGGTGTAGTGGAAGTATTCAAAACTGACAACATAGGCAAGAAAACTCAGATGATGATACCTCTATAATACTATAGACATTATTAATTGATAATTAAAGAGTGTAATTGGGGTAGAAATAATCTCTAGTTTAATGAATGATCAGTAATAATCATTAATATAATTCTACAAAATGGTTTGTGGAAAAGTTGTGAATTCAGAAAGTTTGACATTTGTAATCACACTATAGTAAATTGTTATCTATAAAATCTTAAACAAATGCTGAAAATATGTTTAAGAGATTATGGTTTAAACCAACTAATGATTACTGGTTTGGCATGTAATGCACATTGGGGAGAAACATTTATCTTTTCATATGTCTTTGATTATGTTTCAGAAAGTTTTGATGAAAGAGAAGTTAGAAATATATATAAATATATGAAATTAAAAGTACATTAAAAAATGTATATGAAGTTAAAATTACAGTATAAGATATGTATGTCTTATTCATTTGAAAAAGTGAACTTGGGTGTTCAAAAATGCATCCAGAATGAGAGTGATTGGTCTAATTTCTGGGCTAATGGATGGTTATGATATGATTGAGCTAAGGTCAAGAAAGATGCACTGAATTAAGAATAAAAGTTGAAAATATATTATTTATAAAATATGTGTATGTATCACAAATAAATAAAACAGATGTACATATGAATATAAATAATTTCTGTTATTGAGATCACTTTTTAGAAAAAATAAAAAAAATATATATGTAAGAGTAGAATGAGATGGGCAAACAATAAGATAGTCAAAGATAGGGCTATTATGAAAATAAAGGGGGGGGGGGATAAACACATTAATTAGGAATAAATAAGAAAATTGAAGATTATAAGCGACTGTAATAGAGAATATATATATATTGTATCGGTCAAAACATGTTTATCCATATAACATGAGCTGGAACTCACAAAGTGTACTTCAAACCCAGTCAGACCCGAGATTTAGGTCAGGGACCAGCCTGGATTCGAACCCACTCTCTAAGCCCTAGATCTAACACCTAAGATAACATAATAGTGATGGCACATGAGAATTAATTTTAATCCGGCCGACTAGCAAAGCTGAGCAAAACAATGAGACATCTATTAACTATGACTAAACTAAAATATATATAAACATGGCTGTACTTTTGGAAGTGGAGAAAAGAAGGAATTCGAACTACTCAAATAAGTTAGACAATAAAATATATATTTTAATATACTGACAAATTATTTACATATATTTATAAATGAAGTACATTAGTATGTGCGTAAATGAGCAAGCGGTCTACCAACCGATAGATAATTATATATATTGTCATTCACGCTATTATTTCTCATATGCTCTTTATTAGCTAAATAATATATTATAAACACACATCTTTGGTGGGTCCAATATTAGATGCCAATCGATTATTAGAAAGAATTACATAATATTGCTATTAACGCTTTGGATTACGGTTCTGAAACGTGGTGACTAACATTATTTAGGGAAGCATTCCGAGATTCCTTACAGATATAATATAAACTATTTTCATGCCACTGAGGTCGTGAAAATAAATAAAATACATTTGAAAAACATATTTGAAAATGACATTTGATTATATGACAAAATATTTAATGAAACTTCTGTTAATTAGCGCTGGTAAGAAGAACACTTTATTTTTCCCAAGGCAAATACTCTTAAATAGATGAATAACAAAATACGACGATGGGATTGTATAATAAAACTAAAATAATATTAGTAATTAATCTAACTAGTAATATTTGGTATTTATATATATATTTGAGCAGAGCGCACTTTTAATATTAGAGCATTAAAACTGGGTCATGAAGCAAAAGAAATACTAATACAAAGAAGTTTGCGGTGCTGACATAATAGCCTAAAATAACAGGAAAAGTCTTGCTTCTGGACGAAAACGAAGTGAATAAGCATAGCATGTGCCAGACTTAGGGATCACCGCCAACGGCATTTTATACGAAGTAAATGTGGATGGGCATAGCGTGTGCCAGACTTAGGGATCACTGCCAGAGGCCTTTTATATAACATAAATGGTCCTGGGTAGTTTCAACTATCCTCAGGACAAGACTTGAGAAGAAATCTATGGGTTCGAACTTGTCGTAACCCCCTGATTAAGAAGTACGTATACATATAATCACGAAGATAGGCCGAATGTCAGTAACGCAGTAATGATAAATGTCACTAACGACATTGAAAAAGTTTTACTGCTTTAAAAATAAATGACCCTTGTTTGAATACCATAATTTAGACAAATAATACGCTATGCAGTTATAATATATATATATAGAGATTTTACTTAGTAACTAAAATAGTAAAATATTAAAATTTCCCTAATACATAAGATTTTATTTAGTAAAAGAAACATGAAGATTTACCCCCATCCCTTTTCTACTATTTAAAATAATTCAATCCCACCTTCGTGGTTTTTATAGTAACTGGAATATTTAAGCTTATATTTTAAGAGTAAATAAAAAAAAAACAGTTATATAGAAAATAATTAATGGGTTACTCTTTCAGAATTTAATAAAAAAACAACATTTTAAAAAATTTCAAAGCGTTAATTAGCTTAAGTTCTGGATTTACCCCGGGTAGAAAATCCAGAGTTAAACAAATATATTTTTATAATAAACCAACATAAATAAAATGTTAACTCGTAAAAACAATCTTGCGAGTGTATTAATTAATAATGCATTGTTTTAAATGGACGTTAAAAACCTTAATTCATGAAGGTTTACTTAAAAGAAAGAAAAGATTTTGGAAATTCGACTCGTCAGATTGCGTTAAGATTGGCATATTAATAACTAAAGTAGACATATAAAATCATGTAATAAATAACTGTAAATAAATGATTGACCGCACCAAAGTTAAGGAAAGTTAAGAGCATATGAGAGAGAATTAAATAAAATAAATTACTTAAGAGTAAATTACATATTAAAACAAAAACAAAGTTAAATACATTAGAAGACATATTGATAGATGAGTTAGGCTAGATTTAGTTTGAGGTGACGGCTTGAAAAGTTACCTGGCAATTTTAAGAGTCCAATTTAAAATATTGCACGTGCACGGCAATTGAAATGAAAGTTCTTCGGTGGCAACAAGCTTCTATTAGCATTCTAAAATTTTCCAGTCGGGCTCTTACTTCATTACTACGGGTGCATGATATAATGGCAGCAGAAGATGACCCACAAGGGTCGGGAAAAGCTTTTTACTACATCATTTTTAGATTTCAAAACAGCGTGGTGTCTAGCAGCAATCAGTTCTCTCAACAATAGCTCATCTAATCTGTCCTCAAAATTCAGCCATTTTATACTTTTTTTTTATCGATTGTTTTTGAAGATGCCACAGTAAGATAACGTCCAAAAATAAATTCAAATCTATTTCTAGATTAGAAATAGATTTGACAACATGTTTGTAACAAAAGTATCTTTAATCTTAATCCCATTTTATTTTAAGTAAAACTTTAATTAAAATACCTACCCCAGATTAAAACAATAATGTTTCCACCCTTTAATTATTTTTAGACAATCAACTGTAGCATCTTCCATATTGGATTTTACAAAATATACAGTTTAAAAGAAAATACTTTAAAAAAAAAAAGTTGTACAAATGACATATAATAAAATATTTACAAAAAAAATCAATATTTTGTTAGTATTTTGCTCCTATATATATATTTTTGAGCCGCACCTATGTATTTTAATAAAAAGAATTAATAATCATAAAATTAATAATAATAAAAATGTTAATTTAAAAATTAAAATTTTATAATATAGGTGCGCATCTCAAATGTATACATAAAATATACATACATGACAAAAGGAGCGGGATGGGATATAGGGTTTGAACACAGGTTAGTAGATGGAACTATGAAGCTCAATCTTAAGCTAAGATTGATTGCTTCAATATATAAGATTACTAGATTAAAAGTAAAAATGCAAAGGGAAAAAGAAAGAAGCAGAAAACATTTTAAACCCCAGAATAGCTGGTAGGGATGGAACCTGAACAGTCAGAGGTCAAACCCACAATATCATTTTTGATCTAGGAATGTTGCATAAATTTCTGAAGAGTCAGATAGAGATCCTGTCTGTGGAAATTAGGGATAATAAAAGCAAAATAGAAAATATGTTCTCTGGAAATTAGATGTAATAAAAGTCAATTAAGAGAATTTGTCTCTGAAAATTAAGGAGAATCAAAACCTGTTGAGAGAAAAAAGTGCAAAGAGGCTGGAGTGGGAGCCAGATAGAAATTATGTTCTCAGGAAATTAAATATAATAAAAGTCAATTAGAGAATTTGTCTCTGGAAATTAAGGAGGAATCAAAACCTGTTGAGAGAAAAAAAATGCAAGAGCTGGAATGGGATTATCATGTTTAGAAAATAAGATGAATGAGTTGGGTCATAAGGTTCAACAAAATAGGGAACAACAAGATTAATAAGAGAATATTTATTTGAAATAATAAAACTGAAAAATGAAAACAATGAAGTGCTGACACAAATCCATGAAGAAGTGAGTAATCTCATCCAATAGATTGAGAAAATACAAGTAAATGATTAAAACCAGAAGCAGATCCAAACATAAGTACATAAAGAATCCAAAATCTATAAACAAATTGGGGAGAAAGTAAGGAATCTATGGTATTCTGCATGAAGAAGCACAAGAAAGAATTAACTTGGATAATTACATATCCAGTATAATAAATCACTTTCTTAAGAATAACATTTTTTTCAGGAAATGTATGAGAGGCTCTAGTTGAATATATTATTAGTTTAGAAAGATATACTAATTTTAACTGAAAAAGAAAAATTGCTATAGCATGCAGTCATTTACAAGGAGCATCCAAAGCTTGGTGAGATTTATGTTTATTAAGGTTCATAATTTTTGAAGGTTAAGAAGACTTTATTAAACTACTATTGGAATAAGGAATACCAAGACAGTATTAAACACAGATATCCCAAGAGAAAATACACTTGCCTTTAGAACACAAGAGATTAAAATAATTCACTATCTGAAAACATTATTAAAATAGTGAGATGTAATGTTCGAGTTATATTGAACAAATGATCATTGTCATTTACAGAAAGACCATGGGGCAAGTGGCCATATTGTTTTTTGCATTTAATAACAACAAATAGAAAAGATCTTTTAGAAAAGAAACATGATTTTCACATAAATGCCATATAGTATATAAAATTTATTTTATATGCCTATGAGTTACTTTAATATCCGATCATAACTTATAATATATGAATATAAATATCTATTATAAACTATAAAAAAAAGAGGAAACAAAATTGGTCAATATGGAGTTGAATGGATGAAAAAATGGTAATCAACTCTATTTTGCTCTCAATCTGAAGGGTGGGGGACACTAATGTGTTCTAGGTGAAATAGATCACATAAAGACTAAGTTCTGGGGGAGATAAATGAACTGTTTAGAAAAGCAAATTAATGTTGTTGTTTAAAAAGATTTAATTATGATTTAAAGAACACACATATATATATAAATTAAGAGCATGCTAACAAGCTCTAAAACAACTTTTAAAAATTTTTTTTTAATGATAAATGCTACTACAAGAGAAGGCATTTAGATCTTCTTTATTTAGGATTGCCCCATCCCCAGATCAGTTTTGAGCTATGGCTCTCTTCAGTGAGGAGCTAGGACACCAGATTCAAAAAACTAATTCAAACTAAGCATTGAAAGTTAACTATTAGATAAATGTTTAGCCTGAGTTAGTTTTGAAGAGAGGACCATAGCTCAAAACTGGTTTGGGGGTGAGGACAATCTTAGATAATTTGAATGCCTTTTGTTGTAGTAGCATTTATCATAAAAAAATTAAAAAAAAAAAAGACTTGTTTAGAACTTATTAGCATGATCTTAATTTTACATATTTGTAAATGCAAGCTATATATATATATATATATGTCATATGACATCTGATTTTCTATTATTACTATTGAAATAGTTAAGATTTTACTTCATTAATGCTTTAAATAAATTAATATATATATGTGCTCTGCACACGTTAATAAAGCTGTTAATAAATTGTCAAAATTTTTTACTGTTTGTAGGAAAAAAATTAAACACGCGTTTATACCAGCTAATTTTAAAATCGCATCATTTGATGTGGCAGAGCTATATGGCTCCATTGACCGTAAACAATCTATCGAAATAGTCAACGATAAATTAATTGCAAGAAACTGCCCACCTACGTGCCAAATTCATCATCGATTTTTTAAAATGGCTTGATTTGAAGATAATTGCTGTTTTCAGAGATAAGTGGTTTAGTATGAACAACGGATGGCCGATGGGCCTTCCACTTAGTGGTATAATGGCAAGCGTTGTACTTGACCATTACGAGAAGCTAATACTACCTGCACTCTTCATGTCAACCCCACATATGATATATACGCGCTACATTGATGACATATTCGTTGCTGCCCCAGAAGACATCATCTCTAACCTTCACAATAGCCTCCATAATAATACCAAACTTACTTTTACTACTACTTGGGAAAACCAAGACAAACAGGTCAAATACCTTGACACACGTGTTAGCAAAAGCATAGATAAGTTGGACTACCAGAAATGGTAGTCAAACCTTTGAAGTAAGAGGCTTGACAAACCCCAATTCTTACGCGCCTCACTCACACAAACTTGCAGCCCTCTCCTCATTCATGTTTAGGAACCATAACTTGTGCAAATATGAGGCAGATAAAGGAAAAAATCTCATCAATTATATAACTGATTTAAAGAAAATTGGACACACTTATTCATCCATCAACAGAAAAGTCAACAATTTTTTCTATAAAATAAACCACAACCACAAGAAAGAAAACAAACCAAGAATCTTAATCCCATACGTTCACTCTACAGCTAAAAGCCTTATCAATCAACTATCATGTGACTTTGAAGTCGCTTTCCGTTCACCTCCCAACACCAATAGACTGATAAATAAAACCAAAGAAAGGATCAAACCTGAACTCACCTCTCAAGTTGTGTACAAAATTACCTGCCCCCAAAGAAATTGCATGGCAACATATTATGGAGAGACCAAAACTAACATTGCCACCAGAGTAGCTCAACACCGATAACAATAAAACCAAAACAAAGTATGAAGGTAATTCGATTTTTGTCGAACACGAAAGAAACTCTGGACATGCTTTTCTACCTACCACAGCCAGTGTCGTTTGCTCTGAAACAAACGACACCAAACATAAAGTTAGGGAAGCTTACTTCATTGCGGCTAACCCATCGGCAATCAACAGAAGAGAGGCCTGCTATTCCCTATCTCGTAAATGGTCCACGTAACATCTGCATATAAATTTGCATAAAATTTGCATAGTTTTACAGTTATTAACAGAATAACTCGCCATGAATATGGGACAGTAGACAGTCCCATATTCATGGCAGTAAAAAATTTTGACAATTTATTAATAGCTTCATTAACTGTGCGCAGAGCACATATATATATATTAATTATTACTATTATATATATTTAATAAAAAAAATCAGGTAGTTAAAAACAACAACAAAAAGAAAATGTATCAAAGACTTATTGTGTATAGAAAAGATAATATTTAAATAATTAATGTATGATTGTATTATTATTATTTTTTTTAAAGTAACCAGAATCAAAAATAAAATTAATTAAAAAATAAGCCAGGAATGTATATGCTATTAGCAGATGTCAGACAGCATCTGAATGATAAGAAAATATCTTTCAAAGAACAATATCAGAGCATAGGTATAAAGGGAAAGTTCAAAATAGAATATTAATTGAAAAGAAAAGGAGGAAGTGTTGTTTATTCAATGAAACCGTCCCAGAATACAACAGATAGTAATTGTCAATATAATCTCTCCTGCATTAATGAATTGTTATATATGCTGTTTAAATACATTTGCTGTGCATTAAATCAAAGTTCTGTATTCATTCTGATGTTTACATCATGTAGCATCTACAAAAAAGAATATGTGTGTAAAAAACCTAAGCCCACCTAGCATATAGCAATATCCAAATTAAAGCCTGCCATTATAGAAGTGATATTTGTTATTGTCACAGGACTTATTTAAAATATGCCAGCATATCATATTTCTATAAAGAAATCAGAAGTCAGTCAGTTAATTTACGAAGTCGCAGAGTCGAATAAACTTATAACCAACTGTTACTATTATAAACTATATTCTTTCAGTATAGGAATCAATCCATTTCCAAAATTATATCAAAGTTTTAGGCCAGGAATTCTTGGACTATGGGCATTGAATATTATCACTCATTAAGCTCAACTTATCATGCTTTAACAAAGGAAAAAGCATTTATTTTTCTTAGAGAGAAGGTAACTGAAGCATTTAGAGAATTGTATTGTTTTCAAACAGCGATAATTTTTGTTGTTTTGTTTTTATGTGCATTTGTGTTACATTTAAATTTTTTGTTTTAGCAGTATTAATATCTATAGTGAGTGTATGTAACAATATTAGAGTTATTATAGTTATTAGGGTCAAGTATTATAGATAAAGACGCCGTTCGATGGCGCTGTTTTCTCGCTAAAACTATAAAATATGAACATTTTCAGGCCATTGATTTTAATCATTTTGATGTGTTTTTTTTTAATGAAAAAAAAAAAATAAAATCGTCTTTTTAAATATTATTTTTTATAAACATATACAGTTAAATGATAACAGTAAATGTAAAATAAAAATCAACTAAATTACTAATTTGATTCGTGTTTTCTTATTTTGCTTTATTAGAAAAAACAATTTTCTATCGATATTCTTTTTAATGAGTTACGGCTTTTTTTTTTGTTGTTGTTTAAAAACTCATAATCTGAATAAAAAGTAAAAATTTCTTAGTCTTCCTTTAAAATTTTAATTTTACAGACAAACAGATATTATTGTGTTACCTTATTTTTTACTTTTTTTTAGTCTTCGCGTTCACATTTTTAATTTTACAGACAAACAGATATTACCGCTATTTTTTACTTCAAATAGAATGACAACAAAAAGTAAAAGTAGGGATAGGTAGGGTTAGGTTTAGGCTTAGTTTAGGTTAGGTTTAGGGTTATGGTTCTATTGTTTATAATGCTAAAATAAAAAATATCAACATCGTACTTTATAAATACTTGTTTTTATTAACATATATAAATAAATGATAACAATAAACGAGAAAATATATTCAACAAAAAGTATAACAATAGTCGGAGAAAAGAAAGAAAGTAAAAAGCTTTTAAAGCAGACAACAAATATATATATAAAATGTCTTCTTTACTTATTAACCATGTTTATAATATATGCTTTTATGAAATTTAAAAAAAAAGTGTCAGAATTGGTACTTTTCTTACCTGGATATTTTTGTGCTCCACTGCATATTTTTACTTCAAAAATAAACACATGGTAGAATATTGTTTGTCTCGTGGAATGTTATGAACAGTACTGCCAGTTGACAGTTACCTAATTCCAACTCACTTTACACATATATTTTAAATTCAAGCATTTTCCCCACTTAAAACTCAATACAGTACGGTGTAAAAAGTCTGATAATTATTACTTTAGAAAATCTGAACATTTCCAATACTTTAAAAAAAAAAAAAATTCAATCAAAATAACATTTACATCCAAATTCAAATATACACTCCCTTTCACCAAGCCATAACAATTTTATAACTTGTTTGAATTCACCAAACTTATTTGCTGCATGCGTACATACATGCTGTACTGCATCACGACATAGCGGTCTGACAATTTGTACAGCACAACAAAAAAGTGCCATTATAGAAAACACAGGGTTCGAACGTGTCTGTCACGGAAATGGCATTTTTATGTGTTTTAGCACG
>JAQFVV010009268.1:0-14991 GCA_028023455.1 Epiperipatus broadwayi | reverse complement strand
TTTTTGGTTTATACTCAAAAAATTTATTTTAAAGTGAAAGAAATTTGTAGATATTAATTTTACAATTAACTAGTAATTATATAGTACAGCCAAATAAAATTATTTTTGCAATTATCAAATTATGTACTGCACAAATTTTAAACAAACAAAAATAAAATCATTTTAATTTTTAAAATATATTGTTTAAGTAGTTGGTTTTAATCTTATCATGTTAAGTAATTTTTTTAACTTTTTCTTTGATTTATATTAAGGAGCAAAGAAAAAGACAAGGAATAATGCAGAAAAAGTTCTAGAAATCTTTATTACTATAAATATATATATATAAATCTTTATTAAAGTAATAATGTCAGTATCTTTAATTATTAGATGAAAGTGTCTTTAAAAATTATAAAATAATATGTGACTTAATGAAAAAAAGAATCCTTATTTCTTATTCTTTTTTGGTACTCATGTATCATTTGACTTTCATAGCAAGTATCTGTAAGATAAATTGGAAACTTTAAGTCTTGTGAAGGACAATTAAGATTTTTTTTATTATCAAAAACAAATAGTCAAGTGGTGGAGTTAGGAGTAATCCAAAATTATTATTAAAACATTACTTTGTTCTAATAATAATTATTAAACATTTTTTATCTTTTTTGTGTAGTTTTATTGCCAAAAAAATTGTTATTATAAAAATTAAGATTCCCATTAATTTATTTATAGAGAAATCAGTTTTATTATGGTGGCCAAATAATGGTTTTAGCTCAGTTTTTATGATACTTATTGGCATATTCTTGATATATCTTTTTTGTCACATCAAAATATTTTGTTTGGCTTCTTGCAAAAATCTTTCATTCAATTAAATAAATATTGTTTTATAAATACCAAATACATATAACTTAATGTATATGAAATCCCAAACGGAAGAAAATCAACTAATAAGCCATAAATAAATATCACTCATACATCAACAAATGGCGAACTATAAAAACAAATTCACTTATTCTTTTCAATTTTCTTTATAAGATTTCTTTGTTATTGTTGGAAATTATATATTAGCTAATTCTATATACTGCATTATTTTAGAGTTACAATTGCACAAGTAAAGGATAGAGACTGAAACTTATTTTTAATTACTTCTATAACTGTAATCAAATATCAATTTGTAAATATAAATGCTAAATATGCATAGCTTAATGTATATGAAATCCAAACAGTTGTTTTACAACTCCCTCATAAGCTATAGATAAATAACTTTCATTTGGATTTATGTATGATAAGTTATGCATATTTGATATTTATACATTGATATTTAATTACTATTATGAGAAGTTGTTAAAAGTGAAATTCAGTCTCTGTCCTCTTTTTTCTCCAATGTAATTTCAAAATTTATTCTTAATTTCCAGCAGTTACAGCAAATGAAGCTTACAAAGATAAAAAGCTGAAAGAATAAGAAAGTTCGGTTTATTTCTCATCATTTTTTGACTTATGAGTGTTATGTATTAATGTTTATGGGAGAATTGGGTTCCTTTTTATTTAGATTACTTATACATAAGGTTATACATATTTGATATTCACATTTACAAACTTATATTTGATTACTGTTACAAAAATTATTAAAAATGAGATTACAGAAATTATTAAAAATGAGAGCTATCTCTGTTCTCTATTTGTACAATCATAATTTCAAAATAATTAATACCATATTTAATTTAGGCTAATACATACTTTCCATTCTTATTTTCTCCATCATATCAGTAATTGAAGCCTACATAAATCAAAAGTTGAAAGGATAGATGAATTCACCCAATGTTTATCATTTATATAAGTATTAATTATTCATGGTTTATGGCGGAGTTGATTTATTTCTGTGATTTCATATACTTTAGTACTTCAACAGGTTGATATTTCCATTGTTCTCCCTAGTCGTAGACTTTTGTGCATTTAATTTTAGTATTTATACTTTTATTTTATATTAGAATTCAGTAAATTGAGTTTGACATGTTAGAAGTATAAGTTTACAAATGAAAATCTTTTTAACAATTAATATATTAGTTGTGTAAATATAGAAAAAAAAAAATAAAGTGAAATATGGATTGATGAACAATATTTTTTTCTTATTGAATTGTAAAAATGAATGAGAAAATCTTGGTTGATTAAACTTTATTTGTAAAATGTTAAAAAATTAATGTTAATTTACTCATAAATCTGTGAAATTTTATTCTAAAGTTTAAAAATTGTACTTATAATTGCTAAATATTGGAGGCACTCAAAGTACTTATTAGTTGTAGTTTTTTTTTTTTACCATAATGATAAATTTCTTTTTAATTTGTATTTTTAAGAAAAAAAATATATTTAATTAAAATCATCATAAATAAAAACCACGGAAATACACAATTTTTTGGTTCATTTCTAACATAACATTTTTATATAATAAAATATTGTTACTTGGATTACTTTTTACAAAATATATGTCTATAAAAATAGTTTTATTAATCTGCTATTTAAATTAATATATTTAATGTTATTCCAATGAAGATGTTTCTCAGTGAATTTATGTATAAGAAGTTTTTTTTTTTTTTTTTTTGCAACCAGTAAATCACAGTAAATAAATATTCTCTTTTTGTACACTATTTCAAAATTTAAATTAATAAAAAAATTGTAGAATTAAATGTAAGTTTTTTATGAAGTCATTGAGGATTTGTGTATTAATTGTGGAGAACTAGTGTGTAATATTGTTTTTTTAATAAATTATCAAAATTATTTCATTGAAATGTAATAAATGCAATAATGAGAAAATATTAAATATAATTCTTAAAGGGCTCATTTCTGAAAATGTAAAAAAGCTATCTATAATGTTCATATTTTTTCTGTATGAGAAGCATTTTTATTACTGTATTTAATTTATAATACTATTTTGTATTGGATCATTTAATGAAAGTTCTTAGTAAATTTATGTCTATTTTATTTTTGTAAAAGTATTCTTATTTTAAATTGGTTTATTTTGTCTCTATTTTGTGATGAAATGTTTATGTCATGCTTGTGATTTGGAGCCTAAGTCTAGATCAGGTAAATCTTGGAATTTTTTTAGTTACAAGCAGACTTTGGACTTTTTTAGATAACCATCCCAGCTATCTATCCAGTATTATTCAATAAAAGGGATATTAGTTTGAGAAAATTCTACTATTGTAATTAACCATTTATAGGGTAGTATTATTCATTTACAAGCATTGAATCTATGATCTACCTTTTATTTTATAAAATGTTCAATTATTTTTATTATTTTTGCTTTGCTCACATTAAATATATCTAAAAAAAAATTCATTTTCTTTAAATTGTTTAGAATCTTTTTATTTAATTATATACCAATTTCAACTGAAGAAGGATGCTAGCAATCAAAACTGTCATAAAATTAAATAGAAAGCATTATGTAAAGTGAAAAGTAGTGATTTTTTTTTAGAAATTTATTTTTATTATCCAGATTTATATTTATTATGGAGACATAGGACAAGAATTTCGCAGACGGCAGAAGTCTTATTAAATAAACATCACATCTTTTTTAATAATGAATAATATTTCTGTAGTGTAATTTTCATTACACCAAGGTCATGCCAAAAAAGGACTGGTTTTTATCCATCTTTAACACATTGTGGAGGGATGTTATCATAAACATATGACCAAAGTCGTGAAAAAATCTATGATCCCTAAGGTACTAATTTTGGGTAAACCATCACTCATCTGTTGGCTCAGACCACAATCCCTTACACAAAGGCTCCTGACCAAACTGATGAGTGCTGGTTTAGCCCAAAATATAAATCTCAGAGATCATAGATCATTTTCACATCTTTGGTCATATGTTTATGATTATTTCTTTCCGCAAAATGTTAAAATCAAATAAAAACTAGTTCCTACTTTGTGTGAGGGTGAGTAATAAAATTATACTACAGAAATATTATTCATTATTTGAAAATTTCTACTTGTAATGAATGACTAATAAAAATTATTACATACCAAATTTTTTTTATCTTATCTTTGATAAATTTTGCTTTTTATCATGACTGCAATCTGGTCGACATAGATTTTAGTAGTAACTTTAAATATCACAATTATTTTTTTTCTAGTAGTAAAATATTCTGCTATGTACACTGTTCAAGTATTAAACAAAAGGAAAAAAGAAATATAGTATATAAATCTGTAAGCCTTGAATCATTAAGTTAAACTTGCAAATGATAAATGTAATCAACCAATCACTTGTTAGTTTCAAGAGATACACAGGGTTTAAGAAAGAAAATGTAGATCCTAATGCATGGTAAATGGAGCAACTCAAGAAGTTCATTTATATCTAGAAAGCTTCACTAATAATGATATCAACAATCAAATGTTTTTCAGTTGTCTCTACACAGCTCATTGGTTTGTGTAAGGATTTATATCTTATGTACATAAATAGATAACAGTAGATGCCTCGCAGGTGATTGATACAGACTTGCAGTAAGCAGTCAATGTAGTAGCAGAAACATAACATTTAATAAACTTAAGCTTGTTGAATTTATTGTTTAGAATGAGTTTCAAAGTAATAAATTAGCTTGACAAGTTTTTTTTTTTTTTGTAATTAATGTATTGCTTGGAAAAAAATAAACATACTATATACTTGCCGATCTAAATGTCTTAGGAATTTAATTTAATTTACATCTCTTTTGATTTATATAATTCCTCTGTGCCATGCAACACATCATATTAGTAGCTGTCTTTAGATATATAAGAAACTTCCAATATATTACTACCTATAATTCTATCACAGATTAACCTTAATTACATTTAATCATAAAATATATGCCTAACTTTTTATCAAAATTGGAAAGAAAAAATCCTTGTGTTGCTCTTCCACAAAAATAATCTAAAAAATAATAATTCTTTACAACAGTTATATAATCAAATAATAATTTTATACATAAAAAGCTTTTTCATCACCTGATTTGGTGCCCCTTTCAAATGTAAAAAATCTATTTAAAGTTAACAAATGATCGGACATAACACAATCCAGTGTCCAATGATGGAATTAAAACAAACAATAATAATATAAATAATTAAAATGAATCCAAACCCTCATATATAATTCAATAATTACAAAACAATTGATTATATCATAACAATATGTTAAGCAATATTACATGCATTTTTATATACAATTATATATATATCAACTTATATAATAAAACCATTTATTTTTAATCAATCACTTAATAACCAAATTTGTAGAAGTCTTATAAATATTCATATTAAAAATAATGTGACTAATTGTATGAATATTTTTAAGACTTCTACAAATTTGGTTAATAACTGGTTGATTAAAAATGAATGGAAAATTATATAAGTTGATATATATAATTGTATATAAAAATGCATTTAATATTGTTTAATATATTGTTATGATCTAATTAATTATTTTGTAATTATTGAATTTATATATGAGGGTTTTGATTTGTTTTAATTATTTATATTATTATTGTTTGTTTTAATTCCATTATTGGACACTGGATGGTGTTATGTCAGGTGATTTGTTAACATTAAATAGATTTGTAACATTTGAAAAGGGCACCAAATCAGCTGCTGAAAAAAGCTTTTTATGTATAATTATTATTTGATTATATAGCTATTGTAAAGAGTTTTTTTTTTTTTTTTGATTAACTTTTTATATATGAACCTTCGGTTTAAATAGAATTTGTAAAAATTATTTTACTTCATAATTACTATTTAAAATGACTTTAAAACTATCAAAATCGCAAAAGTCTTTTTAAATTGTTAGGTTATTTATATTACATTGAGAAATAAAAAATACATCTGAATCTTCAATGATATGAAGATAGAAAAATTGCCTCACCATATGGATTTTTTAAATCATTAAACACATAGTGATTATAAAAATTAAATATATTAAATAACTAAAATGATAATATATTTTTTTCTTATGCAAATCATTGACTGGGAAGCAAACCTGGGCTAGCTGCTTTAAGGCAGCTATGCTAACCACAAGGCCACCAATGCTTGATATGGAAAAAATATGATTTCAAAATTCATGGACACTTATCTTTCATATTGACAAACAAAACATAAAAAATTGTACTTTATTGTATAAAGTGTGGTTGGATTTAGAGCTGTTCTTTTCCCCATATTATACTTGCCATCAAAGAACAAAATTAGTGTAGATTCATTACCATTAAAAATAAATCATTAAGTGGTATGTAATCATACTGAACAAATGACTAATGCAAATTAACATCACTGTAACAGAACTATTGTAAATAAAATGTATGGTAGTGTCTCTTTGTATAAAATATATGGAATGAACTTAGAAAGGATTAAGTGAGTGAGTGACATAGAAATTAATGTATCTCATTTTATTTTTTCTGTCTACATCATTAATATACTTTTATTTATCTCCAAATCAATTCATCCTCATCTTTTAAATGAGGATGAATATTCCATATCACAGTGAACCTGCTATAGTACATGCCATTCATCATACTTAAGAAATGACAAAGGATATTTACCATCATAAGTCAGACAATAAATTAAGGATTGATAATGGAAAAGTTTTAACTTTGAGTAGATTTTGTTGTTGCCAAATAATTGATCAAATAGATATATTACATTGTTATTTGAAATAGCACTATATTTGATCTTGAATCATAATTTTGGCTAGATATATGATACTCTATTCTGAATTTTTATTGTAATTGTATTAGAAATTTGATAGTGTGACAATACATGAAAGAAATTTTCTATTGTCAGAGATAACAACATGGCATTTTTTTCTGATTAATAATGTATAACTATATAATATGACTATCTAACATCTATTTAGAGATCTACATCCATTCTTGACCAATTTGACTTTGAATACTTAACCATTGAATATGCAAAAAAATTTGCTGGATAGTACCAGTAAAGATCTCTTCATGCACACTATAATGCTTTATATAAATATATTTATAGATTAATAAACATTGTTTGTCATTCAACATGATGATACTAAAAGAGATTATCACTTTGTACTATATCATGTATCAACCAAATTATGGGGAATCTCATGAAGATACTAATGATATCACATGATTCTTGGTTTTTGTTTGTTGTTATAAATGTCTTAATAATTTCATCTCATTTGTGTATTTCTTCTGGATTATGGACTTCTATGTCAAGGAACATGACTAATGGTTAGCTATCATTCCATATACACCTGGGTCTCATTTTATGCGGATTATTTTAATGCGATTTTGAAGTTATGTGATTCATGTTTCTTCTTAATATCTTTCATATTTCACTATATTTATTAGATATCAAGAAATTTAAATTATTAGTAACTTATTTTGACTTGAAATACTTTTTTTTTTTCAAAAATATAACGTTATATTAGCAGCTAAAGTGAATATGGACTGAACCAATATTTATACTAATAAGTAAATAATAATAATATGATTTATACTTACATATAAAAATATCGCAATAAATATTCAAAAAATTTAAACTTTTAAAACGTATTTTGTTATATATAATAGAAATAAATAATCTTTTAAATTTTTAAAATAAAAAATGAAGATTTTATAAACTGAAAATAATCTTTCTAATGATAATGTATAATCTTTTTGTTTTGATTATGATCTCATTTTTTTAATATAGAAACAGAAAACCATTAACACAGCACAAGACTGAAAGTGGTGCTAGTTGTACATCACATCATGAATAAAAATAAAGTGGCTAACAGGTTTCTCTGGGCATAATTGCTGAGAGATTCTTGACTTCATTTAAGAAGAAGCCACAATACATCACATCGAATCTGATTTCTTATCAGTTTACAAATGAACATTAGCAGTAATAATTAAAATATGTATGAAAACTGTAAAATTAAATACTGTAGTTAATAAAAAAAAGTAAAAAAAGTTTGTCTTGTATTAATTTTTTTCAAATATTTGAAATTTTTTAGTCATACTTTATTTTTTTTAATGCGAATTTTAAAGCATTTTTTCCTTGTTGCTTTGCTTTTATGTGAATCCTGAAAAATACAGCACCTATTCCCCGTTTTTCAAGATAAGTCTATTTTTGTGCGATTTTTTTTAATGCGGGTTTTCTGTGGAACCTATCTACCGCATAAAATGAGATCCAGGTGTATAAAAAATTATAAATATTTGAGTGTAACACAGAAATGGTGCCTCACTTTATTTTCTATTTATATTATTTTTCTATTTTTATTGTGTTCTGTAACTAGTTCACCCACTTTTTTTAAAATTTTAAAAATGAAAATATCACCTGCATAATTAGAATGATTTAATCATAAAAATAATGTATCATTTTAATTTTCTTTTTGCATTGGCTTCATTGTATATATATATAAATAGTAATTTGCTACACTTACTTCCATGCTTATTTTATGCTTACAGTTTGACTATGCAATAGTCTTGTTATCAAAATATACAAATGTACTACATAATCAAATTACTATTACACACATAAAATGGCAGGTTTGAAGTCTTTCTTATTTAGAAATAACAGTCTTTGCAAATATTCATCGGAAAAGACAAAAATAATGAAATATATTTGAATGAATTATTAAATGTTGGTTATAATTATAATCATATATATATAATGTTATTAGGGGTTTTAATACGAGATATAAGAATAAAAATTTTAATAATAATATTAATCTTTCTGCTAACAAAAAACTATGGATATCAATACCATATATTTTGAATGATCAAGTACATTTTATAATGAAGATTTATAAAGGTATATGTGATGTTGCGTTTTACACACCTTCTATATTAAACAAATTAATAAATAATTCTAAAGATAAAACCTCATTTATAAATCAAAACTGTATCATTCATAAATGGATAATGTAGGTGTGGCAGTGGATATATAGGTGAATCAAAATATACATTGGAAAAAAGAACTAAAGAGCACTTGCTACTGTAATAATGAGTTCAGAAATCGAATCAAAATTGCAAAGTAGATAATAATGTTTCAGCATCCGTTTTTCACAACCATAATAATTCATGTATTTATGGTTTTAACTTCAATTACAATAATGTTAAAATATTGCAAATTGAAAAAAATAACAAGAGAAAAATAAAAGAAGTTATGCTAATATACAAATACAAACATGACTTAATTAACGGGCAGCAAACATTAAGATCACAGAATTGTGCAAGGGTTAGCCTTTCAAAGTGTTAGTTGACAAAGACTATGAGGATAGTCGAAAGAGCTCCTATGTGAATAAAATTTTTAAAATATATCTGATTACTATATTTATAAATCATCATCATCATTATCAACCATTATCAATCCACTGCAGGATGAAGGTCTCTCCAAGTTTAATCCATCTTCTCTGATCTTTAGCTTCTCTTCTCCACATCACCCCTGCACACTTTCTTATTTCATCCATCCATCTCACATGTGGTCTCTTTCTGGGTCTTTTACAATCTCTTGGAATCCAGTTTAAAATTTCAATTGTCCATCTATTATCATCTCTTCTAGCAATATGGCCAGCCCAACTCCACTTCAATCTTTTAATTTTTTCAATGAGGTCAGTAACACCTGTTTGTTCTCTTACCCATACATTGCATTTTCGATCTCTTCTTGTTACTCCCAACATACATCTCTCCATACTTCTTTGAGTGGTCTGAAGTCTCTGTATTGCTCTTCTATTGAGTGTCCAAGTCTCAGATCCATAAGTAAGAACTGGTAAAACACATTTGTTAAAAACCTTCCTTTTTCAAACACATAGGCATATTTCCTTTTAGTATCAAGTTATTTCTACCGAAAGCACTCCAACCAAGTTTAATTCTATGATTAATCTCCTGCATTATAAATATTCAATTATATATATTCTTATATATGTTTTTATCCACTTGTATATTTATAGTTTTAAAGAAGATTGTTGTACAATAAAAAGTATAAATGTAAACATAAAAAAAATTGTGTGGAAATAAATACAAGTGAAATGGTGTACTATTTGTATACATTGATCATTTTAATTCAATTATAAATAACTACGTGATTACTTAGTCTAGAATTTATGTGATGTTGTGCACTAAAATGATGTGTTGAGCACAATCGATCCATTCAAAAGACTGAACTAAGTTGTTTATTTTTTAGTCCATTGAGAATCAAGTCCAGATGGCTATTTTTGTGAAAATAATCATAAAATTAGCTACTCTGGAAAATTTACATTTAATAATTACTAAATTAAAAGTATTTCCAAGTAGAAAATAACATTTATTCCAGAAAAAAATCAGAACCATAAATTTTGAAAAAATAAACAATTTTCATTTTATCTGAAAATAAACATTGTTTACAATCTATTTGGAAATATTCATTGATATATTTATATATCAATAGTAAATTGCTAAAAAAGAAATCAGTTATGACAACATTTAAGTTAATGATTACAGTATCAATGAAAATATTTTTTTGAAAAATAAAATAATGTATTATAAAAAAACAACAAAATAATAATTACAGTTCAATATTACCTTTAAAAAATAAACTTTTTCTTTGATTGTTTTTTAATTCTAGTATATTTGTTGTTTTTTTTTTTCTTTTCATTATTTCATAAGTAGAAGGCTTTAGAATACAAGTTGTTTTCTTTTGGTATTTAATAATATTCATTTTAACATTTAGAGAAAGAACTTCACAGTTTTTTTTAAACTTGGTGAAATTGCTATGGTTACTTAGTTTATGCTTTGAAGCCTTTTCAAATAAAATTTTATATATTTTTTAAAGTGTTTATATTTAATGTGACTTACATTGCTGTGTCATAATAAATATACATGACTATGTGATAATGTGAATCTTATTACAATACATGACAATGTTGGATTCCTCTTAGAAAAAGATGCTTAAATGTAAAATTTACATTTTTCTAATTAATTTTCAAATTTTATTTATATTATTGAAGCTACTGGGTATTGACATAATAGGTAGCAGGTCTCATGTTTTTTTCAGATGCTAATTTTATAATAGTGATTGTAAATGATCTGATCATTAATTAATCTTCAATTATATTACTAGAATAATTCATCATCCATTTACTTATTTAGCATTTATTGCTAATTAATTACCATAAATTTAAAAGTAGCATAATGAATGATTAAAAGATTATTAATTTTTTGTTCTAATATTAAAACTTGTCTCAAAAGAAATTATTTTTCCGTTTATTTATTTAATTTATCTTCATTTTCATCTAAAACTGTAAATACTGTGAAAAATCATGGAAATAAATTTACAGATTAAAAATCATAACTTATTAAACAGTTATAACTCTATTTCTATTTATACAATTAGAGTTCTGCAGCAGTGGTTGCTATAGATATTGATTTAATTATATACTGTTGTAAAAACTTTTTTAAAATTAAATCTAATATATATTGTAATGGTATTTAGGGTGTCTGAGTTCAAAAGTCCAACTTATTCAATGATGACTCTTTCTCATGTCCCACAGATTTAGATCCAAAATGTAATGCCACATGGTATAAGCCCTAAAGTTAAAATATAATGAGCTAGCTTTATGAAGCAACATCTTATAACTCCATAAACTGGACTCAAGATATTTATAAAAATAGTTTTAACCTTATACTCTCTTTTAATGTTTCAAATAGCCTACTCTCAGGGATTCACACAAAATGACTCGAGAGTTATGATTTACCTGCTAAATATAAAATAGTAGCAAAAAGAGTATTTTATTGAATCTACTTAATATTTTCCAACAATTAACTATAGATAATTAAGGTAGCATGTCCAAATTTACTAATATGAGACAATGTAGCTACTTCCTTGTGTGTATGCAGGCAATCATTAGCATTAAGATGTTCTCAGGGAAAAGGATTAAATTAACAATGCTTTATGGCACAATGTCCTCATGTACTGATAAGTGATTAAAATGAAAAAGAATTGCAAAGTTACTTTAAGTCAAACAAGTGATGTATCTTTTTATTCATTGTTAAATATTTATCTTCCTTTTTTTTTTGAACGGCAATAATAATAATACATCAAAGTACAACATCTGTTTCTTTATAAGATTTTTTTAATTTGATTTTAAAGTCTTTTATATTCCTAATATTAATTAACCAGATCTATTGGGATACATTCATGTCTGCATGAAGACCACTTGTTCTTTAAAATTAAATAAAACATAATAGTATAATGAAAATATGGTAATAGTATGAATACTGAACCCTACCACTTGATGGCATTGTTTTTCACACAACACACACCAATATACCATTTTAGCAGACTAATTTATGGCTAACACTACAACAGTGTTGTCTAGAGCTATAACAGGCCGCCTAGAAGGTTTTATAGCCTAGGATTACATAAAATACTATGCCCATTGACTTGCTACAGTATTCCTCAAATGAGCATAATTCAACTTTCGCTAAGGTCTGATTTGATGGTGGCCATATTTGAAGGATGCAAAACTATCAAAAAATTTATTGTGGAAACATTTTGAGAAAGCATGGTGGATTTAGTATTACATATTAAGAATTGTCAGGCTGTCATGCACACTTCCCTGTGATTTTGAATTGCACACAACCTGAAAAGGTTAGGTTTTTCAGCAGTGTTCTCCTGAGTTCATGCACAAATGCATGTTTATGCATGAATCCATGTAAGAACAAAATATCAGCATGGCAAGTGTTCAAAATTGGTTGAAGGGGAATGAATTGCCACCACAGAAGTTGATGCTGTTGTGTTTTTTCAGAAAGAACATCCTGCCAGATGCAAAGCTATGCGTTTTCAGGAGGAGTATGGTTTTAGTCAACTACAGGATCTGAAGAAATTCCATTGTCACTCCTGCAAGCATACCTGGGGTCTGCGTAAGGGAAGTTGGTTGGACCAAAATCCCATTACTTACAACTTTGAGGCTCATCTCCTATTGGAGTCAAACAAACCATAACTCCCCACCCCCCTGAAAAAAAGTTTTTTGAATGGCAAAAATAAAGGAAGAACTTTTCGCTATCATATAAAGGTTTCGGTAGTGTAAATATTTTTTAAGAAAAAACCTATAATAAGAAAATAAAAGACGATAATTAAAAATCAAACCAACTGCCTTCCAAAAACCAACTGTTGGTTTATTAAAAATGAATTGATTAATAAGGCTTTCCAAAAAAATAGCTCAAAATCAATAAAAAGTTGATAATTTAAAAGCAAACCAACCCCCTCCAATAATTTTTATATTTTGTTAATCTATTTCTTTATATGTATTTTATATTCGAACACATTTAAAATTAATATGCGAAGTTTCCAGTACATCGGCAAAAGATACTAAAAGACAAGAATTAAAAATTCAAACCACCCCCCTCCACCCTCTAAAAACCAACTGTTGGTTTTATTAATTAAAGCTGAATTGTTAAAGGCTTTAAAAAAGATACTCAAAATCTCAAAAAAGGTGATAATTTAAAAGCAAACCAACCCCCCTCTACCATCTAAAAACAAGGTGTTTGTTTATTAAAAAGGAAAAAAAAAACCCATATGAGTTTTATGTATAGAAAGGGGTAAAAAAAATTTTTTTTACCATAGTATTATGTAAAGAAATGGATAATTCAAAATAAAAAAAAAAAAAAGCTCAAAATCTCCCCTACACCATATAAAAACAAAGTGCTTGTTTATTAAAAACACACAAAAAAACATGAGTTTTATGTACAGAAAGTGAAAAAAAAAAATTTTTACCGGAGTATTCTGTAAAGAAACTGATGACCCGTGAAATTGGTATATTGATGTGCATTGGGTGAAAAAGAGCACCATCAAATGGTAGGGTTCAGTATTCATACTATTACTGAAAATATTAATAATAGTATTCTATCAAAATCAGATAGTTTAAAATCATAGATATACTTTCAAGGACAAGGTCACATTAACCTTATAACCAAAAAAAAAAAACTTAAATAAGTACTGAGATTCTTCTCATACTATGCAAGCTACCCTCTTCCCTTTCTAAATATAGGTATGCTAAATTATGGTCTCTTTTGAAATGTTATTTTTAGACTTCTCATGTTAATTCCTTACAAGATCCTCAGTTATGATCTAAGACATTATTGATATATTCAACTACATTATACTTAATACTGAAATTCTATTAATATCTTTAAACTACAGTGATCCTAAGATTTTAATGCAAGCTCTCATGAATGATGGATTCCAAGTTATATCTATATAATTATGCACACAATAATTCACCCCTTTAAATGTATCTTGAGATTAAATAAATGTGCCTAACCTTTAAATCTAATGTCATGTTGTTTTTCATGATAAATGAAAATTAAGATAAAATATGTGCACTTTAATAAATAAAACAAATTAATAATCAGATTCATTACCATTTAGTTTCCCTTTTTTTTGTATATATACTTTCTTTTGAAAATTGAGAGCTGTATGATATGTCAATCAATATTCATCCTTGCATAAATTTCAGTATCATGTCAGGTGACCTCTAATGGTTAATGCATGAATTTAAAACCACTCAAAGTTGATTTTCTTGAAGTATCTTTATATCCTAGTTTAGCCACAATGGATCAATGAAAGATGACACAATTATTTCAGATATTTTAGATTGTTCTTAAATTGATTTCTGGGACAGGAATAGTTATATTCATTTTCATAGTGATTTCTTTTCAAAGACATGCCTGTCAACAATTTCTTTTTCTTTCTACAGATAGTAATGGGAATGATTAAACAGGAGGAAAAATTTCTTAGCAACTTTTTCTTCTGTTCTATCATTCTTTAATAAAATTGAATCCAGATAATGTTTTGCAATTATGTCAGATAAAAAAAACAGCAAAATGTAATATTTTTCTAATAGTGATTGTCAATAATAATCCCTTGGTTACTATGGCATCTTGTCTATACTTCCATGTAACACTGACTTAAACTCTATTGTTAGCATAACTATTGATCTTCAAAAAAAATCTTAATATTTTAAAATTGTTAATATATATATTATAATAGTAACTTACAGTT
>JAQFVV010009267.1:0-15005 GCA_028023455.1 Epiperipatus broadwayi | reverse complement strand
TATATTATTGGTTGTATGAGGTAAAATCAAATCTTTTAATTGGCCAACTCACAAACTGAAGACAAAGCCTATTGTTAAAACATATTCGCCTATAATATTAAATTCAACTCAGATACGTTTATAAAAAGTATATTACTAATTTTTCAGGTTATGAAGAGAACGAAAGTTCTTTCAAAAATAAATTGCTATTTATTTATTCTAAAATATTCAATTTCGGCAACATAAAAGCTATAATATAAACAAAAAGGTCGACTTTTACGTTATAGAAAAGTAAATATTTCTTTTAAATATTTCTTTAATATTTTTACTAAAATCTTCAATATTTTTCGAAAATAATTTTGTTTTTTTAGTTTTTTTTTTTAAAAACTAGTTTAATTTCTGAAATTATATTTTTTTAATACTTAAAATTGCATTCGAAATGAAAATCTCAGTGTTTTTCTTTATTTTCTTTGATCAGGCGGTTTCTTTGTTCTTTCCAGCCAATCAGAATGTCTTTTTCGGCTGAGAGCTCACTAACAACCAATTACAAACGATGTTCTTTCTTTGTTTAGGTTTAAATGCATTTTTTTTATTTTTTACTTGTAAAATAAATCGGAAGAGGGCACCATCTTACAGAACTTTTAAAAACCTATTCAAAACCTATCAAATGAATTTTTTAGCATAAGAACTGGCAGAGTTAGAGTGACATCAGATGTCGACGAGGAGCTTCGTAAGAGACGGTTGAAGAACATTTATCTTAAATTTAAGAATAAATCTGAAACATCGTATTTTTATTTTATTTTTAAAAAAGGCATTTTTTATGGATTTATCGATAACATTTTTTTATTAAATAATTTTCAGTAAATAAAATATTTTTATTACAAAATATATTATTTTCTTGATTTTTTTTAATGTCCACTTATAACAATGAATTCAAAAATAAATACAGGTATTTTATTTTTTATACATTGTTTTTTCTTTTACTAGATAATAAATACTATATAGATTTATAAAGCATTGATAACCGTATATCACCTGAATGAAAAATTATTACAATTTAATCTGCAAGATTAAAAAAAAAACCAATTAAACAAAAGTATGGGGGGTTACTTTTAAAATAAAAATGAAAATCTTTACAAAAATAAATATATTCAAATAATATTTTTTTTTTTTAGTTTCACTATGCCTCCTCTTCTCGCAGCCTGCTTCGATGTTGTTTCTGGGCATAAGTACCGATCTCTCGTGGTAAATAACACTGAACTTGTTTTTAGTTTACTTTTTTCTTACTGATGCTATTTAATTAGCCATTAGATAATTATTTTAATTAAAAGTATTACTATTATATCTGAAAATGCAATTTTATATTTTTATAACTATTTTGCTTTGTATCCACATTAAACACAATGTGAATGTCAATATTGAAAAAATAAACATTTTTTATCTCTTGCTTGAAAATTCTAGTTTTTTTTTTTTCATATATCATAGCATCGGCCGGGACGCGAACCCACAACCGTCTGCAACCAACTACTTGTTTGCAGGGCGGTTGCGATGACCTCTCGGCTAACAACGCATGACAAAAAATTTGATAGGACATTATAAATAAAAATGAGGTTTCAAGATCATTTTATCTTAAATGTCTTGAATAATTTTCCACAATCTGACTGCAAAGCAAAACGCCTTTCTAGCAGTTTCCTCTCTCTACAAAGAAGTAATGAAAGAGAAAGTATTGCTTACCAGGTTAGTCAACTTCTAAATGATGAGAGTTTGGGTGCTTTTTCGTCTTTGCTTTAAATTCTAGATAAAAATAGCTATATTCCCATTTACCAACCAATATTGATAGTTAAATACGTTGACTGTATAATAACCAATCTAAGGCAAATTGCCAATTGGAATTTGGGAATTTTTTTATTCAAGTTTTACCCACCCAAGATTTGAATCTAGGACATGAAGATGGTAGATAAATGCACTGCCACTGTACACTACTTTGTTACATATATAATAATAAGTAATATCATTTTTAGTGGTGCATTTATATCTCTATGCATTGTTATAAGAAATATGTATGAGTTTGTTCTCAGCATAAGTAATTCATAGCTCATATTCTTAGAAGATTCCTTTGGAAGAAAAAATGAGTGCTATTTAATTTTGTTTTGTGCATTAATGAGCAAATGTAGATAAGCTTTAGTAAATAATATTACTATATTATAGATCAAAACTTTCAATTCAGTAATGTCTCTCAGTGCAAGCCAGAGTAATCAATGGATGCAAGAAGGTTTGTGCATAAAATCCCTATCTAGTGCCTAATCATCCAATATCCCCAGACTAATTACTAGAATCTAGGTGTAGTGCTCTCAGACCCGAAGCTCTTCGCCATGAGCTAGAAACTAGTCTGGGGATATTGGATGCGTAGGTACTAGATAGGGATTTTATGCACAAACCTTTTTGCATCCATTGATTACTCTGGTTTGCACTGAGTGGCGCTGCTGTATGAAGAGTTTTGCCTGTTTTAACAGCTTGAGCAAGCATAAGAAATGGTGATCTTGTGATGGGTAGTGGTTTTATATTATAGATTCCAATTTTACCATCAAATGGACACCACATTAATAATATTTAATTAGAAATAATATTGCTATGATGATAAGTATGTCAAAAACTTTATAGGCAGTTGATAAAAGAGATTGCCTAAAGGAGTCCAAATATTATTTTTTTATTATCTGGCAATGTGTACAACAAATTGAAAAATTGTGATAAGTGCTTTGAAAATGTAACATTGTTTCAATTTAATTCAAATATTTAACAATGCTTTTGTTCTTTTTATTATTTAAATATTTAGATAATCATGCAAGATTTCTTTGCATTGTTCACTTGTGAGGCAATGTAAATAAGCTTTAGTAAATAATGCCATTAAAGTAGTTTCAAGTTTTAGTAACAAATGAATCATATTAATATTTAAGTAGACATGATATTGCTTTGATATCAGACATCTTCCAAGGCAGATTATAAATTTAAAACATAATAAAACAGTACCCAAATACTCAAGGCAAAAAAAAATAGTAAAATTATTTGACTTTTTGTTGCTGATATTAATAAAAGAATTTTATTTGAATTATAAATTATATTTTATAGGAATAAAGTGATATACATTTGTGAGTAAAAGAAGTAGTAGGATTAAACGATTCCATTTAAACATTGCTGATGACAATTCTCGTGATATTTGCAGCTTTATTTATTTAAAAATAAAAAATAAAATTACTAGTATTTTCTGCTAATCTATTCACATATAATTTTTACAAGTTATGTAAGAATAATTATATAAAAAATAATTTCATGATCAAAAGTAAAAAGTTTATTGCGGTTTACTGGTATGCATTAATAAAGAAAATATGACTTTTTAAATAATTTTATTAAATGAAACACACAGGCTTATTATATACCTGTGTCTATATATGTAATATCTTATTATATACCTGTGTCTATATATGTAATATATAGGGTATATGAGCACAGACTTTCACATGACCCACCACTCTCCAAAGTCTCAAAGTCTGTGCTCATATACCCTATATATTACATATATATAGACACAGGTATATAATAAGCTTGTGTGTTTCATTTATTACATAGTAGAGATGTCTGCCCATCCCTTGTATATGTATTAAATGGATTATGTCCTGTATATGAGAGTCATATTGACCTTAGGTCAACATGGGTGTGACAAGAATCTCAGACTCAGGGTGGCCTTTGAGCATTTTCAATTGGATGGAGGTTGAAGAGTTGGAGTGTGGAGTGGATTGACGCCTGTCTATTAAAGTATGGGGTTTGGCTATCTTAATATATATCTGAGCACTTATAGCATATATGTGTAGAGATGGTAATCTGGACCAACTGATGATTGCTGGTTTAGCATGAAATACGTATATTGGTGATTATTTATCTTTTCAACATATATGTGTTCAAGTGTATCAGTGTTATGAGATAGTGTGGAGAGTGGTGGGTCATGTGATAATAATTTTATTATAAATTGATAATATATTTTTGACAAAATGAATATCAAAAAATGTTTCTGATTTGGCTATCATTTATAGTCATATATCAATAGAATATATTTTAACTTCTCTTGTAATTTACAAAAAAAAAAAACTATAATCAGTTTGGTTTGTTTAAACAAACCTAGAGATTTGATATATATCACTGTTATCATTAGATTCAAAAAGAGTAACCTTATGGTCTGACATTTTTTATTCTAAATATTAAATTTTCCCATTGATTTATTAAAGATTCTATACTAATTCTAAGCTTAACAGTTCGCATTGACTCGCACATATAAAAATTGTATAACATATGCACATATTTTATATTCAATTTTATGAATATATATTTCAATAAATTTTTTTTATCATGTAATTAAATTAAAATATAATATTCATTTTATCTGGGTTTATCAGCTATGTTGACCAATAATAAAATGATTGTTTTAAACTAATAACTGTTCTGATTTTTAAAAATGTATTTTTTTATTAATATAATCTACTTCAAATTCTAAAAGCATTCATAGTGAAAAGCTTATGCATAAATATTTAAAAAATCTAATTCAAAACTTTCAATCCATTACACTTGCTTCAAACAAGTGAATTAAGACACAAATGATATTTAAAATGAATTTCACACTCTTTAGTTATTCCAGATCATAGTTTCGAATACATGTTTTCATTAATTTACTTAATATTTATCAATATACTGATTTAATATTGATAAACATTCAATCAAATTATGAATGGGCCATAATTCATTTAACATGAAATGCACTTTAGGGGACTTTTCACTTTTTCAGATATCTTTTTTTCATATATATGTGATAAAGTGAAAGTTTTAAGTATATCTAATAAAAATATTATACGTGGAAAAAGATGGATTAATTATTCCATGAGTGTATGTTTAATTTTAAAGAAACATATATTATTTACTACCTGGATTTAAAGTTCATATCTGAGTTAGAAATAATGTGGTAATCTCTAGCTTAATATACTCATCTGCAGTGGATGGTATAAAGTTGTGAATGCAGAAAATTTGATATTTGGAAATCAAATTATAAATATTTATATTGTGACGACCACGTAAAGTCGTCGACACACATATATATTTATTAATAAAATTAGAAAGTAATAAAGGTGAAATAAATTAGCTAATAAATTTTTTTTAAAAAAAAAAAAAGGAAGGAATAGAAAAAAATTGAAATTCTAATGTCAAAATTACTGTGGATTTTGTAATAGTAAGAGAAGGGGAGGGGGGGTGCATACATAAAGAAATGCGTCTCTTTCTCTCTTGTAAGTCAAATGCTAGAAAGTTATTTTGTTTATTGTGGGAGAGGGGAAAAGGAAACATAAAGAAATGCGTGTCGTCTCTCTCATTAAAAAAAAACTATATAATAACAAATTAAAATAAAATGTAAAAAACAAATGTGAAAAAAAAAAGAATGAATTGTAAATTTAAATAAAATGTAATATGTGATATATATAAAAGGAAAAACAATATGGCCATAGGTGTGAAAATCTGTTGTACAAATTAAATTCCATGGACAAAGAAATGTTATCAACTGAAGATCTTTGCCTGATCTGTTAAATTAATTGGGACTTACATTCCAGCCACTAATTAAATAAAGAAACATAATGATAAAAATTGGTTGGAAATCTAAGTCTTAATTAAAAATTTTTAAAAACAATGAACAAAAGAATGAGATTAAGAAAATTACAATTTTTGTCTGGCATTGCTATTAGAGACTTTAAAGAAGCAACAGCTAAAAGAAAATAGAAGAAGTGCGTGGCTAGTGGCATTAAAGGGACATGGGTTCGGATTCAAGCCGTCTCATCACTGACTCGCAATGTAAGATCTTTGCCTGACCTGCTAGAGGGACCACCGCTTCTGTAGCTGTCAATTGAAACTCAACCTAAAGAATCAACCAGCAAACTGGATGAAAATAACCCCACAAACTGAGGAAGTTAATGGAGAACCTAAGGAATCAACAAGCAAAAACTGGAACGAAAATAACCCCACAAACTGAGGAAGTTAATCAAGAGCGCTTGGAAGAAATACACATGGGACAATTACAACAAAGTCTAGGTAAAAGCATGCATGCATTTTCATTTGTCTACTATTCATAACTAAATATAAAATTAATGAGTTGATAAAATAGAACTCTATCAACAGGACGTTAAGAACTTTAATATCTGATCTATTTTCATATGTTTATTATAGCCATGTATTTTATAAGTGTGTGTTTATTATTATTATTATAATGTAATTTTTTATATAAAGTGTGAATATTATTATTAAACATATTTGTCATTAAATTTCGTATCCTTGCTTTATTCTCCTATCACCAAGCTACGACAGGGGGGAAACTGTAAGTAGTGATTAAAGGAGCATACTGATTTGTTTAAGATATTCATGTGCTGCTTGTTCATGCGAAATCCCAATTCTAAAAAATAAATAGCAAGTGCTGGACATTCATTAAGTTTCTTTGAAATAGTTTGCTTTGTTCAGCAGCCGAGGGTATCTTGGTCGGGAAAAATAACGCCAAGATAATATGTACGTATTGCCTTGGGGTTCGATCAAGGGTATAGATATGAAATTAAGTTTGTATCTGTATTAGCTCTCTGCTTGTATTGTAACGGTGTTGGTTAAAATAATAAATAAGATAATAAAAAATCTAAGTTGTAAACAATAAATGAATAGAAATAAAAGTTATGAAAAGAATAAATGGATATAATAAATAAGTGTAATATAGAATAAAATAATCGAAATAAATATAGTTGAAAATACAAATCAAATCAAGCAACCATCAAAATAACCATTTCCGATATAATTGGGGGCCAGTCTGGGATATTTTCACGTTTACAAGTTCAGCCCATTTGAATATAACAAAATTAATAGTTGATGCAATAATTAATAAACAAATCAAAAAAAAATAGCTTGGTGGTAGACAAAGCAAGAAATAAAATAAATATTAAATGGTAAAAGGAGAGAAAGAGAATGTGATATAATTTGGGAAGTTAGGTTGTAAATTGGAGACAGTTGCGGAGGGGTCTTGAAGGCAGGCATGGGTGAGTGATGATTAGTGAGTGAGATGGGGAGAGTCGAACAAACATACCTAGTGTCCGTGAAATATAAAGTTAGTAAAGTAATATAATCCTATAAGGATAAGGTTAGATAGTAAAGCTGTAGAATAAAATATGTGATTAATTAGTGTGTGTGTGTGTTAAATAAATTTGATGCACACCAGATCAAAAATAAAAATGGATGCTCTAGGGGACGAAATAGGAAAAACCTCTGAAGAACTAATGGAACCATCCGGAGAAATAGCTAGTGACGGAGATATAGAAATTAGAAAGGGAATGGAGACAGTGGTTGATGATAAAAACAAAATGGAAAGCTATGATATAAGGGATATGTTCAAGAAATTAATGGAAGGCCAGCAAAGGTTGTTTATGGAAATGCGGGAAATAGATGAAAGAAATAGTAGGAAGATAGAAGAGTTGGACGAACAACTAAATAAAATTTTAGTCAAAGGGTGGAACAAGTAAATGATGAGATGGAGTATGTGAAGGGTAAGCTGGCAACATTAGGCCAAGAAGTAGGAAATTTGAAAACGGAACAAGATGAGAAATTAGAGACTATAGTGGATGAAAATGAGAAAATCATAGAGAATATGAGAATAGGCATCAATCAGTTAGCAGGAACAGTTGAGAAGCTAGAAGTAAAGGTAGGGGAAAGGGAGAATATGACAGAAGTAGCCAAGACTAATAATAAAGAGCAGAGAGGTGTGAGCGAATGTATGTACGCAGGCAATGGAAATAACCCTGTGAATCCTGCTACAGTGAACCAGTTTTTAAAAATTCGGGTCTTCTCTGGTTACACTGGGGAAAGCCCAATAGAGCATCTTGGCAGCCTAGAGAGGTATTTCATGGTAAACCGGCTGAGTGATGAGGCCATGATCGCCATTGCATGTAGTCATATACAAGGTGCCACACAATCTTGGTTGGATTCGTTATTTAACAAACCAAATACGTTTATGGAGTACAAGGATGCCTTACCAGCTACTGGAGTGAAGATCATCAGGAAAATATTTTACATCGGACAACACAAGACAAATGGAGGCCTGGGAGCTGTTCACCCCATTTTTCCGTTGCCATATGGCGAAGTTACGGGCGCTAACAGCCCATCCTTTGTCGGAGCGACAAATCATTCAGATAACAAGGCACAATTTTCCTCATAATATAGAACAGATGCTCATAGGCACTGAAAGGAAGACTGTCGAGCAGGTTGCCGAGTTGCTGAATGCGTTCGACAGCACTAGGCCTAATTACAAGGCGGAGGATCGGGGATTTAAACCCCAGCCCAATGATCCACACATCAGAAGAATGCAATACAATCCTCATCATGATTATTGGGAAGGAAGCCAGGCATTTCCTGATAGATCCAAAAGGGCTGAAATGTCCGAACAGGCCGGAAGAAGTTCAGATCTCAATCATCCATATGAGCAAGCCGACTCTAGAGGACATCAAAACAGTGTTCCGGGTCCCAGCACAAGTGGATATAAATATAATAGAAAAAATGATAAGAAACCTCCAGACAAAAACTAAGCCGAAAGGAAATAAACGGACGGGTAGGTCGGTTCGATAAAACGGATAACGTAATGGGATCATAAAAATAAAATTGTTTTTTTTTGTAAACGTATGACAGGTGGGCAAATCGTCTCACGACAAATAATTAAAGTCACTATGATAAAAAAAAAAGTAGTGTTCACGGAGGGAAATTAATGATAGACTTTTTTTTTCATGTGTATGATAGACTTAATGAGTGTTTATGTGCAGTCAAGCACAGCAAGACAAATGCAAATAAAAGTAACAAATAAATGGAAGTAAAAATAAAATAAGAATCGTTTAGGCTCATTAAAGAGCCAGTTAATAAGTAATAGAATAAATAAATGAATAATAGTGATAATGCGTAAATGACAGATATCACTAGTAGGTGCATGAGGTTGCAGATTGAGGCATATATGTGTGTGTGTATGCATTATGTTTGGGTCGTATTTTGAGCTTGATTCAGCCGTCTCTTCGCACTTTAGATTCTCATGGCTCTCAATGGTTAAACTTTTAAATGAAGCACCAGTAAGAATCCTGGACTCATTATATAATAAGAATTAGTGTCTCAATATAATAAGAATTAGTGTCTCAAAATAAATAAATGAAGAAATAAGAATTAGTGCCTCGAATAAAATAAATAAATAAATAAAAATAAGAATTTGTTGTTTGCACAGGATGAGCAGGCAGTAGAAATATCCTGCTGTTCACATGCTTTAAACCCCTGTTATGTTTTTTTTGGTAGAGTTAAGTTATGCCATGGTCTCATAGGCATTGAGATTAAATTGGTTGATCAGCCAAAATCGATCGGAAAGAATTGTGTAGCTTTACCTAGCTGTCTCTCTGCATTCATCATCATTATCACTCATCATGACAGAGTGGGAAAGTATGTAATAAAAGCAGAAGTAAGAGTTGAAAGCAAAGAATTAAAATAGGCTCTCATCTCAGAATAAGATTCGACCCGATTTTAATTCTCAAAAACGGGCGGAGTGCAATGTGACGACCACGTAAAGTCGTCGACACACATATATATTTATTAATAAAATTAGAAAGTAATAAAGGTGAAATAAATTAGCTAATAAATTTTTTTTTAAAAAAAAAAGGAAGGAAAAGAAAAAATTGAAATACTAATGTCAAAATTACTGTGGATTTTGTAATAGTAAAAGAAGGGGAGGGGGATGCATAAATAAAGAAATGCATCTCCTTCTCTCTTGTAAGTCAAATGCTAGAAAGTTATTTTGTTTATTGTGGGAGAGGGGAAAAGGAAGCATAAAGAAATGTGTGTCTTCTCTCTCATTAAAAAAAAACTATATAATAACAAATTAAAATAAAATGTAAAAAACAAATGTGAAAAAAAAATGAATGAATTGTAAATTTAAATAAAATGTAATATGTGATATATAAAAGGAAAAACAATATGGCTGTAGGTGTGAAAGTCTGTTGGACAAATTAAATTCCACGGACAAAGAAATGTTATCAACGGAAGATCTTTGCCTGATCTGTTAACTTAATTGGGACTTACATTTCGGCCACTAATTAAATAAAGAAACATAATGATAAGAATTGGTTGGAAATCTAAGTCTTAATTAAAAAATTTTAAAAACAATGAACAAAAGAATGAGATTAAGAAAATTACAATTTTTGTCTGGCATTGCTAGTAGAGACTTTAGAGAAGCAACAGCTAAAAGAAAATGGAAGAAGTGCGTGGCTAGTGGCGTTAAAGGGACGTGGGTTTGGATTCAAGCCGTCTCATCACTGACTAGCAATGTAAGATCTTTGTCTGACCTGCTAGAGGGACCGCCGCTTCTGTAGCTGTCAATTGAAACTCAACCTAAAGAATCAACCAAAAAACTGGATGAAAATAACCCCACAAACTGAGGAAGTTAGAGGGACCGCCGCTTCTGTAGCTGTCAATTGAAACTCAACCTAAAGAATCAACCAAAAAACTGGATGAAAATAACCCCACAAACTGAGGAAGTTAATGGACAACCTAAGGAATCAACAAGCAAAAACTGGAACGAAAATAACCCCACAAACTGAGGAAGTTAATCAAGAGCGCTCGGAAGAAATACCCATGGGACAATTACAACAAAGCCTAGGTAAAAGCATGCATGCATTTTCATTTGTCTACTATTCGTAACTAAATATAAAATTAATGAGTTGATAAAATAGAACTCTATCAACAGGACTTTAAGAACTTTAATATCTGATCTATTTTCATATATTTATTATAGCCATGTATTTTATAAGTGTGTGTTTATTATTATTATTATAATGTAATTTTTTATATAAAGTGTGAATATTATTATTAAACATATTTGTCATTAAATTTCGTATCCTTGCTTTATTCTCCTATCACCAAGTTACGACAGGGGGGAAACTGTAAGTAGTGATTAAAGGAGCATACTGATTTGTTTAAGATATTCATGTGCTGCTTGTTCGTGTGAAATCCCAATTCTAAAAAATAAATAGCAAGCGCTGGACATTCGTTAAGTTTCTTTGAAATAGTTTGCTTTGTTCAGCAGCCGAGGGTATCTTGGTCGGGAAAAATAACGCCAAGATAATATGTATGTATTGCCTTGGGGTTCGATCAAGGGTATAGATATGAAATTAAGTTTGTATCTGTATTAGCTCTCTGCTTGTATTGTAATGGCGTTGGTTAAAATAATAAATAAGATAATAAAGAATCTAAGTTGTAAACAATAAATGAATAGAAATAAAAGTTATGAAAAGAATAAATGGATATAATAAATAAGTGTAATATAGAATAAAATAATCGAAATAAATATAGTTGAAAGTACAAATCAAATCAAGCAACCATCAAAATAACCATTTCCATTATAATATATATAAAAATTTGATTCGCTCTCTTTATATGCAGTAAAAAAAAAAATTATTCTCTCAATGTTATACACTGACAAACCAAATAACATCAATTCTTCATTGAATTTAATATATTTATTTGATACAGAAAATAATTATAGTAAGTGGATATATTTAGCTGAAAATATACTTAAGGTGACTATTTCAATCAAATCAGTGTGTTTAATATGATTACTAATCATATAAAGCTATGTGAATTTCAGTAAAACCATTGTATCCATGTCATTTGGTCCCAATCTTTTCTGTGGCTATCAAAAAATGTTGATAGTAATGCATTCTATGTAATGTGCATTTTAATTAAACACACACACACATGTACATACATATATATATAATGAAGATTTTCTAAGTCAACAGATATAAAAAAATATATTTTGATTCATCTATGTGTAAAAGAAACAGTGTTTAAACTCTGCTACAAATGAATAACAAATCATTTCAAGTGTGATTCAACTGAAACATTAATATCATAGTTCAATTAATTACAGATGGAAAAATCCAGATAATATATCATGCATTCACAGTAAATATGATAACTGTTACAACCTGTAACCAACACAAAACCAGTTACAAAATGGAACTTGAGGCTATTCTGACTTCTCAGGTATATGGCGTATTTCTAGCCCCAGTTGGCGCTCCAATTATAAGCTATTTCCTTTCCTTTGGGCAACCATGTTGTAAAACAATTGTAACTTATTTTAAATTGTAACTTAATTTAAATCTATAAGAGACTTTAAACTAATCCTCTCTTAATCTTTATAGCTTCCTCATGCTATGCACCAATTGTAAACTTTTTATCTGGCACTTGGACACTTGCAGCCATGTTATGTGCCAATTGTAACATTTTAAGGATGGATTGATGGATGCTTCATCATTCCCAGCTAACATTATTTCTAAAGCCTACTGGGATGATGATAATGGGATAGAACATCCATAATCATATTTGCCAGGGCGCCAAATTGCAACTTCAATGAAAATATTGAGGCTAAACCTTATTTCAATAACTTATTAATAAATTTCAACAATGATATTTAATTAATGGGTTAATAAATAATCAATAGATTAAGAGAACACTGAGAATGCATTAGAAATAGTAATATTAATACTCTTGGAAGTTCGTGGTTATTAAAGAGAAGAAACTTTAAACTCAACTTCCATTACAATTTATATTGTCAGCACACTCTCCATTCACCATCATTAAAGTCACAATTAAAATTTTGTTTCGGATTACAAATAGTTCTATATCCATCTCCACCCTCCTGATCCATCCCTCCATTATCCTCACATTCATAGGTCTATTGCACTACTATCTCTTTCACTATTAAATTTTTTATTGTGCTAACTCATTTTTCCTATTATAGTCTCTTCTCAGGGTTTTAGAACAATAAGGTTTGGAAATCGAATAAGCTGTGATGGATTATTGGTGATAAACACCCCTCTCATGATCACCTCCAAGGTTGATCTTGGCTGTCTTTAATGTAGCCATGTCTATTTACATTAAAGCTCGAATAGTATATTAAATCTTTTAGAAATAACATATTATGAACACTTTTATAATTAAAGTAAAATCATAAGGAAGTGCATTTAGGGAGGTGTTTGAATACAATGGATGGGGAAAGGATTTTATGTCCACCCACTGCATCCACTATGACCCAATAACCATCCTATTCATAATTTATATTTAGACTATATTGAATTATTTGGTAATCTTGAGTATTGCCGTGCTCGGAAAATGAACCATTTAAATAAATTTTACCGGATATTCTTTATGAAAATGATGCTTCAAATATTAATAATAATGTATTGATGTATGATTGGATTTGAGATGTCTAGATTATAATAACCACAAAACATTGAGACATACGCAAATTTTTATTTAAAACAAAATAACAAATTTTATTAACATACTATAAATCAATAACATAACATGTACATTCACTTGATGATTCGCATGGCTTTTCCCTGTTCTACAACTATATTATGATATATATATAAATATCCCTAAATCAATAGATAATGTTAAGAGGTTTTAAAATATAAATATTAACCCTTAATTATTGGGAAATTATGATTGCCATGGAGTAATACTAACAACAAACAGATAAAGATAATAGTTACCTTCAAATATCTTATACTTTGTTCTTATATTTTTATTTCAGACATGGCGAACATTAAATTTCTCCCCCCAGTGTTTAATGCTTTTAGTTACTGATCTGTTTTTAAAGATAACTCTTCTAATAAAATTTAATAATTTTATTTAATTATTTTAATCTAATATTCCTTCGCCCTATGCTTTACAATAGAGATATTTTATGTATGGTAGAACTAAGTTAATTTTAGTTACTTTCAAATGTCAACAAATCGGTATCTAGCTCAATCATTATCACACATGCATATACTCTATATTCATGCTCTTATGGCAATGATAATATTTTAGTAATATTACCTTTCCAGCGAAGTTCTCAGCTGGCTGTGGATATATTTATTAGTTAATTTTATATACGCATTGCTTACAATATTCATAGGTTTTATTTAACCCTTAAATTTACTATTCATTTATTATTCTTGGCTCTTATTGATAAATAATGTTCAAGTATACCAATCACACACACACTATCCGCACTCATCCTGACATCAAATTGAGTTTGCGACCCTGTATCCAACATTTATAAGAAATGCTTAGTAATAGCTATATTTCATTCACCTGTAAGGAATATCAACATTAACATGAGGCAGGCAGTGATCCAAATAAGAGAAAACCTTTTCACTAAGGTTGAGGTATGCTAAGATTTTTATCGCTAGTCATACGGAGAGACTTGGGTTTACCTATTAACTTCTGGCCATCAATAAAGAAATCATCTTACGGTGTAGAAAATAACCAAGTGGGAAAACTCTTCCACTGTGTCTAAATACTTTATAAATATGAAATAAATATCTTAGTGAGCAGAGCTAAACTATGACTTCACTAGCTTGGTGGAGACTCTTTGTCCATCCACATATATACAGGTCTAACATTAATTTGTACAAGTAAAACTTTCACATCTACATTACTCTTGTAAAATAGTACACCAGAACACCAGTCAAAAATTTTTCCAAGCCTTAATTAGCTTGTATCTAGCTTTAACTTTATGATAATAGTAATAAGAAATGTTAAATTCTCCAAAACTATCTCTGCACATTTATACTATAATGATGATGTTTTAGCCCAACATTCACACAACCTTCATAAAATATAGCACTAGGTCTAAGCACTTGATAAGAATTCCTGATCCGATCCAAAACATTTCCCTTAACAATATCTCTCACTCTTTTCATTTAAAAAAAATGTAAAGCATTTAAAACAAGGCACATACAGAATGACTTGATATTAAATTCTCTACCCCCAAAATAATAATAATAATAATAATAATAATAATAAAAGCATTTAAAACAGACACATACAAAATGATTTGATATTAATTTCTCTACCCTAAATGATGATGATGTTGATGATGATAATAATAA
>JAQFVV010009266.1:0-15020 GCA_028023455.1 Epiperipatus broadwayi | reverse complement strand
AATTTAAATCAATACGTAACCAAATCAAACTATATTTTGCGAGTAAACCAAAACATAAAATAATGCAATTTCATTAATAAAAGATGTGTGTGAATGCGCGTATTTTAGATCATAAAATAATACAGCTTAATTCAACTAAAATACGTTAAATCATTTAACATTTTATCTCTCAGGTTTAAATTTTAATCATTATAATCACACTCAGTTTACACTTAAGTTTATATTTAAAATCAGGCAAGACTCTAGGGTTTAATTAGTTATCAATTATTATATATTTAGGTGACTTTTAAATTAAGTTTGTCAAATAAAATACATGTTTTAATATGGCCATTAGTTTGAAGTTAAGCTAGCTTTTGATTGAAGATTTTAGATGAGAAGAATATTTACCATTGTTGAGCTTGGTGTTTCTTCGTACTGCGGGTTTCCTTGGACAGCGAGCATGTTTTCACGGTGATCTGCTCCTCTTCTTGGCTTAGATGGTTCTTTGCCTGTCAGAAGGCTAGGTTTGAAGCCTTTCTACCCCGACATTTTATTAATTTACTGTATTTTAATATTTTTTTCTTTTTACTCTTTAGAAAATTTTTTATTGAGTGCCTCTAAAGGTGGCTGCTACCTCTTTTATACCATACTCCCCCCCCTTTCTTTTTCATTACTGTATTTTCCAAGAATTGTTTTCTTGGCTGTCTTTTCCGAGAATTGTTTTCTTGGGATATACGCCAGTGGTCAATCACCATGGGAGCCTATTGTTTTTAATTTTAAATAGGTCAAAATTCACGATTCACAGGCTATAATCTATTCAGTTTTCCCCGTTTTATTCTATTTTTACATTTTTAATTACTGTATTTTTGGTAAGGATTAACTATATTGGCGACAGTATGTCCAGAAAAACAACTCTAAGATTAAGAAAAACATTTTATTATATATGTAACTTGACCGTTCTAATTTACCGATATATGCAGAATTATATAATTTTGAAAATGCATAATTTAATAAATATCTAAAATTATGGAAAAAGAAATGTTTTGTAACCTATTAACATTTATATTCTAGCATATATGTAGTCTACAGTTACAGATACAATTAGTTTTTCATCTAACAATTATTAATAATCTATATATGTGTGCATTTTGACTAAAGGAGTATATAAATGAATACTTTAGTACATATTAAACGATACACACACACACATATGATAGATTTAATTAGATTCAATTTTAGATGGAATTTATTAGTATTATTATTATAAAATATACGAGGGTTGGTGGTATTTATATATAAATTAATACTGCTATATAGCATATATAGCAGGTGAAAGAGTCAAATTGAAAACTGACTGTTTCACCATGTATACTTTGATCAACATCTGAAATCAATGGACATCATAGAATAAAAGTATAATAATTTTAATTTTAATAAAGGAACATTCAAAATAGTTCGTAGCATACTATCTTAAACTAAATAAAGTGGATGTGTTATTTAAGAATAATTAGGAATAAATTCCTCAATTAATACAGTATAAATTCGTTACAAAACTTTAACATAAAATATTTTGTTATAGCATTTTTTTATATTTTTTTTTAGTTACTTCTGATAATTTTCAATATCTATTTTACCCCTTAAATATCTAAATATTTTTCTTTTACATATCTAACATACAAAAATTTCTACCTACAATTGTATGTAATAATTAAAACATATTTTATAGATTTTTTCTTTCGTGTTAAATATCAACTTAACCTATAATAATTATATTAAAACATACCTTTGTCATTACAAGGCTATTAAATATCACTTGACCATACAGACTTTAACCTATGTGATATAACAAAAAAAATACATATCATTTATAACTTAGTTTTAAACAATCATTAATTAACAAGTGCATACTCTCTCATTAGAAAATGTTTTTCTGTTGAACAATTGGTCCAGGTGAAGAGCTTTATCCAGTCGTATTTCACGAAGCAAGTTTAAAAACAATAAACGCATGGTATTATTTCCTTTAAATAAAAGTTTTCTCTTATTTTGTGCGTTTAATAAATTAGGTAAAGAAAAATATAGCAGAATTGAAGATTAATTCTTACTTGAATTAAACTGCTACAATTTTGGGATCCATAGAAAATAAAATATACATATTCTAACATAACGAACAGTTGACGATAGACGATAAGCATACACAATTCTTTTTTTTTTTACTTTATTATTGACGATACGTACAATTCATATTAGCTAGCTTACTTATGGACGGAAATGCGCAATTTTTCCGAGATTATTCTGATAATAACTGCAGCTGATTTGCATGTATAGGAAGTTTTACTAACTCCAACTGATGTGTAATATAATATATCATTTATTTTTATCATTAAGTCACTACGATATTTGGTTTTGTTCATACTTTAGGAATTATAAATTTTTTTTAACGGTAACTTCTCCGTAAGAATGCCCCTATATAACTCTTCCTATATTTACTCTGAGAAAGTTTATATTTTTTTCCAAAAAATAAATATACAGGTGCATAATTTAATCTTATTTATCATTATTATTATTTCCAGACAATTCTTGGTGAATAAAACATATTTTAACGTATGTAACTACATTACTTGTAAAGGCAGACAATATTGAAAAAGAGCGAGAAAATGTTTCTAGTTGATTTTTTTTGGTTTCAAAATATTTCTTTCAAGTATTATTTTTTTCTATACCAAGAAAATATCAATAAATGACATAAAGTTAATAAATAATTAATCTTTTCTTGGAAATCGCTTCTTTTCCTTAATTTAGATATAATATAATTTTTCGTGATTCTTTTAGTTACATCTGTCATTTTTGAACTTTAGCGCGAGACAATAAATTTTTAAGTATAAAAGGTCTTTAAATAGGTAGATGGCACAGAAAATCAGGACGTCTTATCAAAAAAATTTAGCCACGCATTATATTATTAAAATTTTACTTTGATTACATTTATTTCTGCAAAATAAAATGAAAAAATTGAGTTACCAAATTTCAGCACTGTTCCTTCCTTGAAAACTAAAAGCAGACTATATTTTTTTTTCAAAAAAATGATCTTGACTTTAGCGACCTCTTCCAGAAAAATAATCATTTGATTATAACATAAACAAAAGAAAGGAAAAACCTATTACAATCATATAGTTTTCGGTATTATTTACCTGGATTACAAAGTAATTTGACAATATAAAAAAATAATAATAAAGACATTAAATTAACAATCAATGATGTATAATTCTTTAAACATTATTTTTTTTTTACAAAAAGAAATTACCAGAAGTTATTGTGCTTTATGATAAGACACTCATCCACTCTTCCCTCTACCCATCCAAAATCAATTACTGTTTAGCTTTTATACCATATTAATTTGCTCTAATTATTAATATCTCAATTAAATTATTCATGTTCTCTCTTTAAAAATGACATTGAGTTATTAAATCTATTAGTTATTTACCCAAAACATGCCAAAGTGAGTGAATAGCATACTTTATTAGTCAATTATTACTATTGTTATTTTATCTTTTTATTTCTTTAAAGAATAGCATTGTTTTCCTGCATAAATAATGCCAAGTAAACCAAGTGTCAATAACACTAGGTTACAATATATATATATATATATATATATATATATATATATATATATATATATATATATATATATATATATATATATATATATATATATATATATGTATATGTATATATATATATATATATATATATATATATGGAGAGATGCATGTTGGGAGTAACAAGAAGTGATCGAAAACATAATGTATGGGTAAGAGAACAAACACTTGTTACAGACCTCATTGAAAAAAATAAAAGACTGAAGTGGAGTCAGGCTGGAACATATTGCTAGAAGAGATGATAATAGATGGACAATTGAAATTTTAAACTGGATTCCAAGAGATTGTATAAGACCCAGAAAGAGACCACATGTAAGTTGGATGGATAAAATAAGAAAGTGTGCAGGGGTGATGTGGAGAGGAGAAGCTAGAGATAGGAAAAGATAAATTGAACTTGGAGAGACCTTTATCCTATAATGGTTGATGACTATGATGATGATATATATAAATGAGATGTGTTATCAACCCCAAATCAAAAACACTCATCACTCACAAAGTTGCTATTCTTAAAGATTTCCTCAATAGGAATGCAAAATTATGTAAATTTGAAATTGATCGAAAAAAACATCATAGTTGCATATTTAACAGAACTGCAATATATGGGATACAATATTAATAATATTTATAGCATGATCAAGGGATTCTACAACAAAATAAAAAAAAAAGACTACTACAGTATAAATATGAAGATATTATGAAACGAATAAGCAAATGAAAAGAATTAATTCATAGAAATTTACTATAAGTATCGTTCACAATTTTAAATAATTTAATATACAATTCAACAGCTCATCAAAGAATTTACAAAATTTTTTGTACACATGTCAATTGCCTTTATGCCTATAATGGAGAATAAAAAGACAATTTATCTACAAGATTTTTCTTGTACAATTATCTCTATAATAGAGCTAAAAGAAGTAACGAATCCTTCTTTATTTTCATAGAGCAGAAATAATATCCTGGCCATAAATTTGATTTATCTCAAGGAAAAAATGTTTGAAATGAGAAGGAAGATAAAAAAAATCCAAGTGACTTGCACCATAGCCAATGATCAAACCATGATAAATAAAAAATATAGCAACATTCCTATCCCAAAGAATTGGGATCTCTATGATTTCAAATAAAATTTGCATAACTACACAGCTTATATAAAAAATTAAGTCATAAAAAAATTGAGACTGATAAATTAAAAATAAAAAAAATGAAATTGATTATTAATTTTAAAAGAATAAAGATTATTTTATTAACAGTTAAAAACTCTTATATTTTTAATACTGACATTCCAGTTTAATAAATGTGTTTTAAAAATAATCGTTATAAAGTTAAGATTTAATTATTAATAAGTTAATTGTTGATTTTTCACACCGCCATATTGAATTTTTAAAAAATCTAACTTGAAATGCAATTTTCACAATAGCTTCAGTTTTAAAAATGTTAGAGGAAAAACTTTTACATTGATAGAAACTAGAAAAAGGAAGGAAAACAATTAGGCTAAGAACAACAAGAAATTACCATTTATAAACTAAGAAAAAAAGAACATCTGATATAATAATTACTTTATATGTTGTTCAAAATTTCTAATTTAACATTAAGTAAGTTTAAATTACATCCTTATTGATAATTTTTTGTATACATCATAAAATTATCTTTCAAACGGTATATAATCCTATTCACTTGACATAATCCATAGCTTCAGAATCTTCAAAAGTATTTGCATAAAAATTCTTCATTTTTATCATATACCCCAAAAGTTGACAAATCTCAAAGGTGTGTATAAAAAGATTCATCCTAATAAAAAGTACAAAACAAATCATTTCCAAAAGATGGATGTGCCTTTGTCACCATAACTATTGGCTTCCTGTCTATCTAAAACTGAAAATTCTAAGCACCTGTCTGTATCACTGATGAATTTCACCTCTTGATTTTATATTTTTGTGTACATCAATGATATTTATATTTTTAGACACACCAGTGATGTTATCTTGTTATATTTTTTGACTCACACAGATATAATCTACAACATATAATTCATTTGCTAGCTACAAGTTTGACAATAAGGTGATGCAAGATGTGAGAAAACTATCAAGGCATAAGCAAGAATCACAATTTGATTCTTTCTCTGCATAAAATTCAATGTGGTATATGGATAACCCTTTTGGCTAAAACTATACACCTACCATTTGAAATCTTTGTTTATTGGTTTTAAGTGTTTATATTTTCACATAGTACTATGCCCTGTAAATATTGTGATAGCTTTATCAACCAAAACCTTTTTGTAAATTTGATAATCAGTCTATTTTTACATTGCACTGCTCAATATATGTAAATCATTACTGTTATACAAACACAAACATCCAAATACAAATATAACACAGTAAATCATTAAAGCATTTGAGAATCATTATGTATATAAAATAAGATTAATTCAAACATGGATCAGAGACACAAAATTAAATGATATAAATACAACTTTTGTTATATATATATATATATATATATATATATATTGAAACGATAATTTTCCAAGCCCCTATCGTTTCACCATCAAACCTAATGACACTCTCATCTGTGCTAAGTTCGAACCTATTTAAATGTTAATAAATTTAAAATTTGTTCATGTCTGTATAAACAGTATTATACATTTGTGTGCGAACCAATGCTATAATTATATAGGATTAGTAAAATTATAGCATACTAAATTGATTTAATAATTCTAAAAATGTTCGTTATATTATTTAAGTTAAGAGTAAATTATTAGTTTTGTTGTTTAATATTGTAATTTCGTATGTGGATATATAATCTGTGCTATATAGAAGAAAGACATGATTTAAAATATGTAAAAGCCAGTATCTAAAAATAATATTAAATGTCTTTAAAAATTGTTAAAAGATTTCTTGTTTTAAATATATTTCAGGGAAAAGTTTCTCGAAAATATATTTAAAAGCTATATCAATATGTTTGTAAGTTATTTTAAAAAAATAGGTTAAATGTGTTTTCATTTTTAAAAAAATGTTAAAAGGTTATTTTTAATGTAAGATTAAAAATAAAAGCTGGTCAAGTAATTAAAAAGATTTCTGGTTGTAAACAAGTGTCATTAACGACCACACCTGGAATTCGTAAAAAGTAAAACTAGTTCAAAATTTACTAATTAAAATCTCCTTAGATAAGATTAAGTTATTTTAAAATCTAAATTGGACAATTGTTTGCAACGAAAAATTTAATTATAATAATAGCTAATGGAATGTTTCTAACATAAGTAATCTTAAATCTGGATTATAAATTGAAAATTATTTAATTAAATTCCTGAGTTTAGTGAGTCTTGAGGTGAAAGATTCCGATAAGGAAAACATATAAATACTCTGTATTTTTAACAAGGAAGGGACATCCATATTGTTAGTGAGAATTGCAGCCAGTATTCACAATTGTTAATGTTTAACATGTCCGGCTAAAAGTGGGCATCTTGTTGCTGTTACACTGTGGGAGAAGGGGTTTCTCTCGTCGAAATGCCTGAACTACCATCATGCCGCTAGCAGAGATCAGTCTCACAGAATTGGAAAGATGTTGCCACCCAGTCAAACTAAACCAAACCAACAGCCAAGAACTTGCAGTCCAGATAAATAATACTGGTACCATTTTATTTTTCAAAGCGCAGAGCTCTGTGTAATTCTGTGTAATTCTTTATGTAAATATATCTATATAAGTTAGCTAACTTTATTTTTAAAATAAAGATAAAGCTAAATGTAATCAAAACTTAAAATCTATTTAATATTTTACATATGTCAATTGCTATCAAAATTTAATGTTGTTAAAGTTTAAATAATCTGACTTATTTATATTTTCCTTTCATTTAAAGTACATTATAAGTGTCTAATTTAAAGTTATATCACTGTGGTTGTGTCTATATTTCTTTGCTTATTTTAATTAAATGCTTTTATAATTTATATGCCAATATTTTGAAACAGTGGGCACTTAATTTCATGTTTTTAAGAAGATATTATTTGAAAATCTTCGCGTAATTTGTTTATAGCATCAACTTTCTGCGCTGTTTCGAAATCCTATTTTTTTATTATTTAAATAATTTAATATGTAAAATGTGGCTCTGTTAATCAACCATTAAAAAACTTAACCTTATAGAATTAAATTTAGCCTTGATTGTATTTATAAGTATGTTTGACATTTAAATTCTTAAGTCCATAGAAATATACTTTCCCTCCTTAAATATTTATTATCTAAAAGTAACTTAATAGATCAAGCATGTCAAAGTACAGATGTATTAATATTCCCTTTAGTAGCATAGACATTTATTATTAGGCTACACAAGAGTTGGTCCCAATGTGATAGAGCTAATATGCTATTAACTCGTATTTCATAATATAAAATATACTACTCTTTGCTTGGCAGATGTGATATTATTTTGTAAAATTATTCTCGTTTTGCTGCTATACGTAATATACGTATCTCAAGTTGGAGCCACGGCATTGCCAGCACATCTTCTTTATAGAGTAGAACAGTAACGAAGCCTGAGCCAAGGCCAGGTTAGCACATAAGTCCCCTCCATTCCTGAACACAATGTTCTTTTTTATGCAGCATTGCGATCGGTTACAGGGTACCGGCGTTTGTCACAAGAACCCTGAAGTTATTTCTTCCATCCACAGAGCGACTTTTCCTATTATTGTTTACCTATGCCATAGCACAATGGTAAAATCTTATTTCAGCCAACTCTCTCGCCTTAACATAACTCTTTCAGCATTCTGAAAATTTTCTCTTGAAAGCCATGTTCGATCGATCATTACTTGAGCTGGTTTATGCACTCGTTATTAAATTATATTATATACTTTAGTAAATAAATTCATGATCAAAGTTCAATATAATTATTTATATAACAGCCACCGATGTAATAGGATTTGGCTTATCGAGATTTATAGACATAACGTAGTGATTAATTATGTATGAATTGTAAACAATTCGTAAGATTGGGATATGTTAAATCCATTTATGAAAATTTAATGAAATTATTTATACAAAGCTATTTTGAATTGTGTATAAAAACAGAATGTGTTATCTTATCCATCCAATGTTTTTGTACATTCAACGCTGAAATGTGTAAACCTACCAATTTCATGCCAATTGTAAATAAATATATAATTAGTTTAATGTATTTCATTCTCTGTCTCATTATTGATCTAATTCAATCCAATTCTAATTATTATTTATAGTCTATATATGTGAAAACTATGCATTAATTTAAATTAGATTAGTGATATATTTAGTCAATTACGAACCTCTCTGAGTCTTATTGCTTCTCCGTGACCTATGTCGACTGTGTGGAAAGAGGTATACTACGTGTAATTTCAAGGTGGTCATTCATAGGGTCATGCATCTTGGAATCCTGGCTTACGAGTTCAAGTGTGGTCAGACTTGGGATGTCACAATCCTAGTCTGGTCAGCTTCGGTCTTTTTTCCTTGGATTCTGAGTTCTGTTACACGAATGTACAAACTTGACTGTTACAATATATATATATATGTCCACAGATGGCGTTCAACCAAAAACACCGATCAAGCGTATGTTTTGTTTACATAAACGTCAGAGTAGCATTCACTATCTCTAACTATAATTCCACTTTCAGATCATGATTTCAAGCTATTTGCTATCATTAGTGAAACACAGGAATAAAGAAACTAGATCTAAATACAAACTCTGAGCGTTTATGAAACACTTTCTATTCAGCTTGCAAGCGTGAATTTTTTAGACACGTAATGTCTTCAAACTCAGCATAGCAAAACAGATAGCTATATGGGTCTGATCTCAGTTCAGCATCACCACATAGTAGAAGCCTCTGCAATCTATATCATTGCAAGAAAGACCTCAAAGGTACATTTATCATAAATGTACCTTTGAGGTCTTTTTTGCAATGATATAGATTGCAGAGGCTTCTACTATGTGGAGATGCTGAACAGAGATCAGACCCATATAGCTATCTGTTTTGCTATGCTGAGTTTGAAGACATTACGTGTCTAAAAAATTCCCGCTTGCAAGCTGAATAGAAACTGTTTCATAAACGCTCAGAGTTTATATTTAGATCTAGTTTCTTTATTCCTGTCTTTCACTGATGATAGCAAATAGCTTGAAATCATGATCTGAAAGTGGAATTATAGTTAGAGATAGTGAATGCTACTCTGACGTTTATGTAAACAAAACATACGCTTGATCGGTGTTTTTGGTAGAACGCCATCTGTGGACATAAATACAAGCATTAGCAAGTTTTTTAACTTGCATTTTTGTTTATCATATATATATAAAGAGCCTGCTAATAGCTGCTATAAACAAGCTTATTTATGTTATTTTTTATGATAAATGCTACAAGAAAAATATCTAAAGCCTTTATCTATGATGGTCCCCATCCCTAGACCAGTTTCAAGCTATGGCTCTCATCAGTGAGGAGCTAGGACATTAGATTCAAAATATTAACTCAAGACAAGCATTTATCTAATTATTAAATATTAAGAAAAAGATCCAAATCTTCAGACACCTACATGTCTTTATACTCAGCTCTTTATCCAAAGAAACTATATGAGCCTGAACTTAATTCAGTGATCTAATGCCCTAGCTCCTCATTGATGAGAGCCATAGCTTGAAAATGGTCTGGGAATTGGGAACTATCATAGATAAAGGCTTCAGGTATTTTTTTTGTAGCATTTATCATAAAAAATTATTAAATAAGCTTGTTTAGAGCAGCTATTAGCAAGCTTTTTATATATTACATATTGGTAATACAAGCTATATAGGTCATGTGAAATATGACTGATTTTTTACTAATATATATATATATATATATATATATATATATATATATATATATATATATATATATATATATATATATATTAATATATATAGGGTATATGAGAACAGACTTTCACATGACCCACCACTCTCCACTCTATCTTGTAACACTGATACAATTAAACACATATATGTCTAAAAGATAATCACCAATATATGTATATAATGCCAAACCAGCAATCATCAATTGGTCCAGATTATCATCTCTACACATATATAGAATAAATGGCCATATATATATATATATATATTATAATAATAATATTACAATTCGATGTCTGTATTTCTTCAAAATAATATACATAAATTTATAAATAAATATTTGAAAATACAGTACTTAATAGTTTATAAAAAATATATGTATAACCGTCACTTAAAAGCGCTTTCAACTAACTTGTAGTTTTTGTCAACTATCACTTTTAAAAATAATGTCAGCTTTACCATAATTCCATGATGTAAATCTTCCCATAATTCTGTGATCTTAATGTTTACTGCTTGCCTATTAATTAAATCTTGCCTAAATTTATATATTAACATTGCCTCTTTAATTTTTCTTTTATTGTTGTTTCTTTCAGTTTCCAATATTTTTACATTGTTATAATTAAAATTGAAACCATATATACCTGATTTAATATGGTCATAAAAGACAGAAGCTGATAAAGTATCATTATTTTTTAAAATTTTGTCTTGTATTTTAAACCTTTTTAAATAATAAGTGCTTGTTTGTTCTTTTTTCCAATGTTTACCTCGATTCACCTATATAACTACTGCCACACCTACATGTCCATTTGTAAATGATACAATTTTTATTTATCAATAAAGTTTTATCTTTTGATTTTTTTAATAATTTATTTAATGTAGGTGGTGCATAAAATGCAATATCACATATTCCTTTATAAATTTTATTTAATGAAACTTGCCTGTTGATTTGAAATATATAGTATTGATATCCACAGTTTTTTATCAGAAGAATTAGCATTATTATTATTTTTTATATTTAGAAGTAAAATTTTTAATAGTATAATAAACACAATCATAATTGTATCCAACATTTAACAATTCATTAAAATAAATTTCAATATTTTGTTTTATCTGATGCATATTTACAAAGGTTATCATTGCTAAACAAAAAGGATTTCAAATCTGCCACTTTATGTGACATTGGTACTTTTGATTCATATGGAATATATCCTCTTTTGTTATTGGTTTAAGAGTCATATAGTAACCTAGTTTATCTTTGTTTCTAGTAATCCTGAGATCAAAAAATAGAACACTCATTGAATTATATATATATATATATATATATATATATATATATATATATATATATATATATATATATATATATATATATATATATATATATATATATATATATATATATATATATATATTGTAATGGTGAGAGTGTATTTGAGTCTTACCATATCTGCTGTACAAGCGCACCACCACAACATTCGAACCTGTTAAATTTATATACTTGGTAGATACTTACTCTTAAGATCCAATTATATATATATATGAAAAACAAAAAACACAAGTTAAAAACTTGCATATGCTTGTATTTATGACAATAGATGGCGTTATACCAAAAACACCTTCAAGTGTTTGTTTACATAAACGTCAGAGCGAGTATTTCACTATCTCTAACTTAATTTCCACCTTCAGATCATGATTTCAAGCTATTTGCTATCGTCAGTGAAAAACAGGATTAAGAAACTAGATCTAAAACACAAACTCTGAGTGTTTAAGAAACAGTTTCTATTCAGCTTGCAAGCGTGAATCTTTTAGGCACATAATGTCTTCAAACTCAGCATAGCATGCCAGATAGCTACATGGGTCTGATATCAGTTCAGCATCACCACATAGTAGAAGTCTCTTCAATATATATCATTGCAAGAAAGACCTCAAAGGTACATTTATGAAAAACAAAAAACACAAGTTAAAAACTTGCATACGCTTGTATTTATGACAATAGATCGCGTTATACCAAAAACACCTTTAAGCGTTTATTTACATGTAGCTATCTGGCATGCTATGCTGAGTTTGAAGACATTATGTGTCTAAAAGATTCACACTTGCAAGCTGAATTGAAACTGTTTCTTAAACGCTCAGAATTTATGTTTTAGATCTAGTTTCTTAATCCTGTCCTTCACTGACGATAGCAAATAGCTTGAAATTATGATCTGAGGGTGGAAATTAAGTTAGAGATAATGAAATACTCACTCTGACATTTATGTAAACAAATGCTTGAAGGTGTTTTTGGTATAATGCCATCTATTGTCATAAATACAAGCCTATGCAAGTTTTTAACTTGTGTTTTTTGTTTTTCATAAATGTACTTTAGAGGTCTTTCTTGCAATGATATATATTGCAGAGACTTCTACTATGTGGTGATGCTGAACTGATATCAGACCCATTTAGCTATCTGGCATGCTATGCTGAGTTTGAAGACATTACGTGTCTAAAAGATTCACGCTTGCAAGCTGAATAGAATCTGATTCCTAAATGCTCAGAGTTTGTGATTTAGATCTAGTTTCTTAATCCTGTACTTCACTGACGATAGCACATAGCTCGAAATCATGATCTGAAGGTGGAAATTAAGTTAGAGATAGTGAAATACTCACTCTGATGTTTATGTAAACAAACACTTGAAGGTGTTTTTGGTATAATGCCATCTATTGTCATAAATACAAGCGTATGCAAGTTTTTAACTTGTGTTTTTTGTTTTTCATAAATGTATTTTAGAGGTCTTTCTTGCAATGATATATATTGCAGAGACTTCTACTATGTGGTGATGCTGAACTGATATCAGACCCATGTAGCTATCTGGCTTGCTATGCTGAGTTTGAAGACATTACGTGTCTAAACGATTCACGCTGGCAAGCTGAATAGAAACTGTTTCTTAAACGCTCAGAGTTTGTGTTTTAGATCTAGTTTCTTAATCCTGTCCTTCACTGATGATTGCAAATAGCTTGAAATCATGATCTAAAGGTGGAAATTAAGTTAGAGATAGTGAAATACTCATTCTGACTTTTGTGTAAACAAACGCTTGAAGGTGTTTTAGGTATAACACCATCTATTGTCATATATATATATATATATATTGACCATTAGACTATGTCACTAACTCTAGGAGTAGCTGAGAGTTATAATGTAAATTCTTAGTGTATATATTTAAGAATGGAAATACAAAAAATAAATAAACTACTGCCAGTAATATTACACAAAAAACATTTATTATCACAAATATATAAAGTTGAAGTGGAGGAATAAACATTATTACTATAATTAAAATTTTTACACTTATATTAAAATTTAAATTTTAGTTCACACAGGTGAAGATTCTTATGTATGCATTTAATTTTTTTAATAGATGTAAATACGCTACATAAATTGCACACATAAAACCTATGAATCCATGCAGCCATTTATGTCCTGTTTAAAATTTTAAGCTTTAATATTTTAAAAACCAAATGAGCATGCACATGTGTACATATATGCAGCACAACCATCCACCATGAATTATTCTATTTCAATTGTTATTCATTGGAATGTATAAAAAGGTTATAATCCTTTTGAGTTTCTTATGATACTCGTCATGAGGTGTCACATTTGCAAATAAAATACTTATAGGGGAGGCTAATGCAAATACATCAAAACACTCAACATAAGGTGTCATATTTACTGATAGATGCTGAGTGTGGAGGTGAGCACATACATATACAGATAATACTTAACATCATTTAATTTAACCAACAATTATACTTATTAATTATAAGAAATAAATTAATAGAAATGATTGTTTTATGATTACAATAAAATATTAATAAGAGTTCATGACTTACACTTGGTTAGGACTTAATTGATTAAGATAAAAGTTCTATCATAATTAGAGTTCATAATTTATAGTTTATACATTGTACTTGAAGAGCTCCTGGTTCCTTGTGCTAATTTTCACAGTTGTTTATTGTTTATACTGTCTGGTCATGTTGTAGCTATCAATCCAGTGTTGGTCTTAGCTGGTTTGATCTTGGAACTGTCTTAGTGCAGTACCCATATGATTCAGGATCTGCAATAGTGTCATTCATATTTCCACAGTCTCTTCATTTGGAGAGGGTGAATAGTGTGTTTTTTTCTCCTCCTCAAACATCATGCTGAAACTGTTATTAATTTGATTTTTTCTTTTTATAAACTAATCATTTGGATTCACTGATCTTGGATTCCTTTTGGAATCCATTGATTACTCTGGCTTGTACTGAGTGACAGTATGTATAAATAGTTTTGTCTGTTTTAATATATTACATATATTGATACAGGTTAATATTATTATGCCTGTATTTCAGTTATATTTGGATAAATTTATACACTGAATAATAGAGAGCATAAATGATTTAGTTTTATATAATTTACATACTATATATATATATATATATATATATATATATATATATATATATATATATATATAGAGAGAGAGAGAGAGAGAGAGAGCATAAATGATTTAGTATTATATAATTTACATACTACATATATATATATATATT
>JAQFVV010009265.1:0-15027 GCA_028023455.1 Epiperipatus broadwayi | reverse complement strand
TATATATGATAAACAAAAATGCAAGTTAAAAAAAAACTTGCTAACGCTTGTATTTATGTCCACAGATGGCGTCCTACAGAGGCACCTATCAAGCGTATTTTAGTTTACATAAACGTCAGAGTAGTTAGTATTCACTATCTCTAACTATAATTCCACTTTCAGATCATGATTTCAAGCTATTTGCTATCGTCAGTGAAAGACAGGAATAAAGAAACTAGATCTAAATACAAACTCTGAGTGTTTATGAAACAATTTCTATTCAGCTTGCAAGCGTGAATTTTTTAGACACGTAATGTCTTCAAACTCAGCATAGCAAACCAGATAGCTATATGGGTCTGATCTCAGTTCAGCATCACCACATAGTAGAAGCCTCTGCAATCTATATCATTGCAAGAAAGACCTCAAAGGTACATTTATGATAAACAAAAATGGTTAGCAAGTTTTTTAAACTTGCTAACGCTTGTATTTATGTCCACAGATGGCGTCCTACCAAAAACACCTATCAAGCGTATTTTCATTTACATAAACGTCAGAGTAGTTAGTATTCACTATCTCTAACTATAATTCCACTTTCAGATCATGATTTCAAGCTATTTGCTATCGTCAGTGAAAGACAGGAATAAAGAAACTAGATCTAAATACAAACTCTGGCGTTTATGAAACAATTTCTATTCAGCTTGCAAGCGTGAATTTTTTAGACACGTAATGTCTTCAAACTCAGCATAGCAAACCAGATAGCTATATGGGTCTGATCTCAGTTCAGCATCACCACATAGTAGAAGCCTCTGCAATCTACATTATTAAAAGAAAGACCTCAAAGGTACATTTATGATAAACAAAAATGCAAGTTAAAAAACTTGCTAACGCTTGTATTTATGTCCACAGATGGCGTCCTACCAAAAACACCTATCAAGCGTATTTTCGTTTACATAAACGTCAGAGTAGTTAGTATTCACTATCTCTAACTATAATTCCACTTTCAGATCATGATTTCAAGCTATTTGCTATCGTCAGTGAAAGACAGGAATAAAGAAACTAGATCTAAATACAAACTCTGAGCGTTTATGAAACAATTTCTATTCAGCTTGCAAGCGTGAATTTTTGAGACACGTAATGTCTTCAAACTCAGCATAGCAAACCAGATAGCTATATGGGTCTGATCTCAGTTCAGCATCACCACATAGTAGAAGCCTCTGCAATCTATATCATTGCAAGAAAGACCTCAAAGGTACATTTATGATAAACAAAAATGCAAGTTAAAAAACTTGCTAACGCTTGTATTTATGTCCACAGATGGCATCCTACCAAAAACACCTATCAAGCATATTTTCGTTTGCATAAACGTCAGAGTAGTTAGTATTCACTATCTCTAACTATAATTCCACTTTCAGATCATGATTTCAAGCTATTTGCTATCGTCAGTGAAAGACAGGAATAAAGAAACTAGATCTAAATACAAACTCTGAGCGTTTATGAAACAATTTCTATTCAGCTTGCAAGCGTGAATTTTTTAGACACGTAATGTCTTCAAACTCAGCATAGCAAACCAGATAGCTATATGGGTCTGATCTCAGTTCAGCATCACCACATAGTAGAAGCCTCTGCAATCTATATCATTGCAAGAAAGACCTCAAAGGTACATTTATGATAAACAAAAATGCAAGTTAAAAAACTTGCTAACGCTTGTATTTATGTCCACAGATGGCGTCCTACCAAAAACATCTATCAAGCATATTTTCGTTTACATAAACGTCAGAGTAGTTAGTATTCACTATCTCTAACTATAATTCCACTTTCAGATCATGATTTCAAGCTATTTGCTATCGTCAGTGAAAGACAGGAATAAAGAAACTAGATCTAAATACAAACTCTGAGCGTTTATGAAACAATTTCTATTCAGCTTGCAAGCGTGAATTTTTTAGACACGTAATGTCTTCAAACTATTGCTATGCTGAGTTTGAGGACATTACGTGTCTAAAAATTCACGCTCAAGCTGAATAGAAATTGTTTCATAAACACTCAGAGTTTGTATTTAGATCTAGTTTCTTTATTCCTGTCTTTCACTAACGATAACAAATAACTTGAAATCATGATCTGAAAGTGGAATTATGGTTAAGATAGTGAATCTAACTACTCTGATGTTTATATAAACTAAAATACGCTTGATAGGTATTTTTGGTAGGACGCCATCTGTGGACATAAATACGCTTAGCAAGTTTTTTAACTTGCATTTTTGTTTATCATAAATGTTACCTTTGAGGTCTTTCTGCAATGATATAGATTGCAGGGCTCTACTATGTGGTGATGCTGAACTGAGATCAGACCCATATAGCTATCTGGTTTGCTATGCTGAGTTTGAAGACATTACGTGTCTAAAAATTCACGCTTGCAAGCTGAATAGAAATTGTTTCATAAGCGCTCAGAGTTTGTATTTAGATCTAGTTTCTTTATTCCTGTCTTTCACTGACGATAGCAAATAGCTTGAAATCATGATCTGAAAGTGGAATTATAGTTAGAGATAGTGAATACTAACTACTCTGGCGTTTATGTAAACGAAAATACGCTTGATAGGTGTTTTTGGTAGGACGCCATCTGTGGACATAAATACAAGCGTTAGCAAGTTTTTTAACTTGCATTTTTGTTTATCATAAATGTACCTTTGAGGTCTTTCTTGCAATGATATAGATTGCAGAGGCTTCTACTATGTGGTGATGCTGAACTGAGATCAGACCCATATAGCTATCTGGTTTGCTATGCTGAGTTTGAAGACATTACGTGTCTAAAAAATTCACGCTTGCAAGCTGAATAGAAATTGTTTCATAAACGCTCAGAGTTTGTATTTAGATCTAGTTTCTTTATTCCTGTCTTTCACTGACGATAGAAATAGCTTGAAATCATGATCTGAAAGTGGAATTATAGTTAGAGATAGTGAATACTAACTACTCTGACGTTTATGTAAACGAAAATACGCTTGATAGGTGTTTTTGGTAGGACGCCATCTGTGGACATAAATACAAGCGTTAAGCAAGTTTTTTAACTTGCATTTTTGTTTATCATAAATGTACCTTTGAGGTCTTTCTTGCAATGATATAGATTGCAGAGGCTTCTACTATGTGGTGATGCTGAACTGAGATCAGACCCATATAGCTATCTGGTTTGCTATGCTGAGTTTGAAGACATTACATGTCTAAAAAATTCACGCTTGCAAGCTGAATAGAAATTGTTTCATAAACGCTCAGAGTTTGTATTTAGATCTAGTTTCTTTATTCCTGTCTTTCACTGACGATAGCAAATAGCTTGAAATCATGATCTGAAAGTGGAATTATAGTTAGAGATAGTGAATACTAACTACTCTGACGTTTATGTAAACGAAAATACGCTTGATAGGTGCTTTTGAGGACGCCATCTGTGGACATAAATACAAGCGTTAGCAAGTTTTTAACTTGCATTTTTGTTTATCATAAATGTCCTTTAGTCTTTCTTGCAATGATATAGATTGCAGAGGCTTCTACTATGTGGTGATGCTGAACTGAGATCAGACCCATATAGCTATCTGGTTTGCTATGCTGAGTTTGAAGACATTATGTGTCTAAAAAATTCACGCTTGGCAAGCTGAATAGAAATTGTTTCATAAACGCTCAGAGTTTGTATTTAGATCTAGTTTCTTTATTCCTGCTTTCACTGACGATAGCAAATAGCCTGAAATCATGATCTGAAAGTGGAATTATAGTTAGAGATAGTGAATACTAACTACTCTGATGTTTATGTAAACGAGAAATACGCTTGATAGATGTTTTTGGTAGGACTCCATCTGTGGACATAAATACAAGCGTTAGCAAGTTTTTTAACTTGCATTTTTGTTTATCATAAATGTACCTTTGAGGTCTTTCTTGCAATGATATAGATTGCAGAGGCTTCTACTATGTGGTGATGCTGAACTGAGATCAGACCCATATAGCTATCTGGTTTGCTATGCTGAGTTTGAAAACATTACGTGTCTAAAAAATTCACGCTTGCAAGCTGAATAGAAATTGTTTCATAAATGCTCAGAGTTTGTATTTAGATCTAGTTTCTTTATTCCTGTCTTTCACTGACGATAGCAAATAGCTTGAAATCATGATCTGAAAGTGGAATTACAGACGTACGTTAGAGATAGTGAATACTAACTACTCTGACGTTTATGTAAACGAAAATATGCTTGATAGGTGTTTTTGGTAGGACGCCATCTGTGGACATAAATACAAGCGTTAGCAAGTTTTTTAACTTGCATTTTTGTTTATCATAAATGTACCTTTGAGGTCTTTCTTGCAATGATATAGATTGCAGAGGCTTCTACTATGTGGTGATGCTGAACTGAGATCAGACCCATATAGCTATCTGGTTTGCTATGCTGAGTTTGAAGACATTACGTGTCTAAAAAATTCACGCTTGCAAGCTGAATAGAAATTGTTTCATAAACGCTCAGAGTTTGTATTTAGATCTAGTTTCTTTATTCCTGTCTTTCACTGACGATAGCAAATAGCTTGAAATCATGATCTGAAAGTGGAATTATAGTTAGAGATAGTGAATACTAACTACTCTGACGTTTATGTAAACGAAAATACGCTTGATAGGTGTTTTTGGTAGGACGCCATCTGTGGACATATATATATATATATGCGAATTCATATGGAATAATCTTCTTATTCAAAAAATAAGTTTTTATTATAAAACAAAAGCCATTAGAATATAAGAGTGTTCTCAAGCTATGTTTCTAAATAAATAACTAAAAAACCCTGTTTTTAATCAGAAAATTTTCATCACCCCAGTTATATTTTAAAATTTTGAAAGATTGAGTGGAAAACTAACTTAAAAATTAGCTGTCTGGCAATTATCTTCTGGAAAAAACATTCCTGACTCATTTACAGCAAAGCTACAGAAGTTCTTAGGCTTCCCTATATTTGAATCCATTATGGCCATGAGGGGGTCTGTCCAAGATAAGCTACTAAATTTACACAGAAAATTACATCATCCCTTTCCAAAATACATATGTCTATGTTTGCCAAGTCCTCTTTCATCAATATACTAATATTCTCTAAAATATTCTATTTCACCCCAATGATCAACTTCACTAAAGCCTTCATCAAGAAAGTACATAAACTGTGTATCAATATGATTAGAGGAGGGAAAGGTGCAACTATTAGCTTGAGAGGCCTACAGAAACACACAAAGCTCAATGGGATACCCCTTCACTCCATAAATACTTTTATATTTCAATACTCATACAACACCATCTACAGATTGTTCCTGAAATATCCCAACTCCTCACTCTTTAAAGATATATCACCCACAGACAAGCTTCATCCTATTAGCACCATCTGGCTGAAAACCCTCATACCCCATATCTTCAAGTTCATTGCTATTCCTAATAAACCATCCTTTACAAAAATTAATTTCTGGAGCGTATTATATCCTATACCCTGATGTTTCCATAGGATCAACCCTTCTTCAGCTCAACAATCATCTGCTAATCAAGAAATTTAAGTGACGGTTCCTTGAGCCTAAATTCTTAGACTTCCTGTTGAAAATTAATATTAATGCCTTGCCTACTAAACATTTCCTAGTACATCACTGAGGTTACCCAAACATTGATTCCACTTGCTCCCTATGCCTCAGAGAGGAAGACATTCACTACATCTCCTCTTCCACTACCTTTCCCTTCAATCCTACAGAGATCTTATAGCCTCGATGCTAAAAAAACAAAATGCCTATATTATCAACACTTATTGACAACATACTATGTGGATCCATCCCAAGAAATATGTTCATCAACTTTCATATTATTTTTGCTATGGTTCACCAGCTGCTGGCTCACCTTTAATCATGTCCTGGATCATCCGCTTGATTTATATATAAAAAAATTTAAAAAATTCAGGAGACCAGAACATGGCCCCTCCCTACATCTTTGAAGTCACATGGAAGTTGATTGTTATACCTCCCTAAGACTAATTCCTTTATATACAGATAGAAACTGCCTATACTGGAAACAATTAAAACCTGTTTTAAGTACATACATTTGGGATTGGCTATTAATTACCTCCATCCTCAAGCCTATATCTTTGACCCTGGATATGAGGGCATTGACATCCATTATGAAGGGTCTGATTTACCTAGGTAATGTGATGAATTTTTCCTGGACAAAACTTTGATGTCATCTTTGTACATTTTGTGTTATGCAAGCTTAGTGACCTATCTCCAAGATGCCAAACCCTGGGTCCTTCCCATTGTTCCTATGGATCATTGTAGTCATATGTCATCATTGAACTTTTTCTTTTTTGAAATACCATATATTGTATTCTATTTTTAATCTTTTCATATGAGTTGTAACCAAATTACAGGATAAAATTTCCTATATTTTATAAAAAAATTAAATACATGACCATTCATTCAATTATAAGTCATTTTCCAATAAAATTAAATATGGACTGATTTTTTTTGTTTAAACACTGTTATTAAAAAGAGTAAATTGTATACAATTTAATATCTAATAAACAGAGAGTTGACAAACAGCTTAGCTTTATATTAAAATAGTAGAGTAATATTTCATCACAATAAAATAAATATATGTATTTGAATTAAAACGTAAATTTTATATTATTTTTAAGTAAAAACATATTACTTTACAATAACTATTATTGGTTCAAATGTATATAAAGAAAGTGAGCATATCTAGTTACATTTTAATGATGATTACAAGTGAGACAACTATTGTTTCTTACATCATAATCACATTTACATTGATGTAACATGTTCAAACTGCATAGCAGTGACTGGGAAAATGAATATGAAGAAGCACTGATAAGATAGTCCAACCAACAAAAGGTTTAATATAACCTAGATGAAGATAATTTTTGACTTGCACTTGCATATATTTATAAATATATTTACAATTTGAATAGCTTTCCTTTTTTTCATTATACCAGCAAAGATATTTCCGTATTGACAATAATCAATAGAAAAAGTTATAAATATTAAAAAAATACAACAAAAATTTATAGATCTCATAACTTGTTGCTGTCTATCTGGTCTTTATGAATATATCTAATGACCTTTATACATATAGTATCATCTAAAGTAATGACAATTTTCATATACTTTAAAGGTTTCATTTTAAAACCATTTCTGCCAAAAATCAAAGTAAAACAGGCAAACTCTCTATACAGTAGGGCCATCAGTGCAACCAGAGTAATCAATGGATCCAGAAGGCTTGTGTATAAAATCCCTATCTAATGCCTACTCATCCAATACCCCCAGACTAGTTTCTGGCTTGTGACCTATTTATCCAATATCCCCAGACTAGTTTCTGGCTTATGGCTTCATCAGGCCACAAGCCAGAATGGGGATTTATACACAAACCTTATGGCAGCCATTGATTACTCTGGTTGGCACTGAGTGGCACTATTGTATAGAGAGTTTTGCCTATTTTAATAACAGATATGTGCTAGCATAAGAAATGGTAATCATGTGATATTTAGTGGTTTAAAAATCAAAGTACTGTGGTTTACTTAGATTTCAGGCTATCAAAATATGTAATCTGGGTTAAAAATGAGATTCCATCTTTCTCCTGCTACAGAATGAATAAGTTTGTATAATTCAATTAACAATTTATAATTTAGGCATATGGTGAGCAATGGTTGGCTTATATATAGATAAGTTCTAAGCATAAGCATATACTTATGCTTTTTAAACTGATGCTCATGGGTTAGTGCATGTATTTCTGTGATCATGATTACCATTTCTTATACTAGCACATATCTGTTATTAAAATAGGCAAAACTCTCTATACAATAAATTACACTTACTCAGTGCCAATAAGAGTAATCAGTAGCTGCCATAGGCTTGTGTATAAAATCATTCTGACATGACGCCTGAGTGAAGCCTGGCAAGACAGATCTCAGGGATATTGGATAAATAGGTCACAAGCCAGAAACTAGTCTGGAGGTACGGATGAGTAGGCATTAGATAAGGGATTTTATACACAAGCCTTCCTGGCAGCTCCATTGATTCTCTGGATTTGCCCTGAGTGGCCTACTGTATAGAGAGTTTTGCCTGTTTTACTTTGATTTTGGCAGGAAATGGTTTAAAAATGAAAACTTTAAGCGTGTATGCTTCCCCCCCCTCTCTGTATAAAGTCATTAGATATATTCATAAAGACCGAATGAACAATCAACAAGTTATGAATCTATAAATTTTTATTTGTATTTTTTGTATTTATAACTTTTTCTATTGATTATTGTCAATGCGGGAAATATCTTTGTATATAATGAAAAAAGGAAGTATTCAAATTGTAAATATATTTATAAATATATGCGAGATACCTAAATCTAGGTTATATTAAACCTTTTTAATTGTTAGTCTTATCAGTGCTTCTTCTGTTCATTTTTTTTGTCACTACACTATGCGATTTGAAGCATGTTACATCAATAAAATGTGATTATGATGTAAGAAACAATAGTTGTCTCGCTGTAATCATGTTAAAATGTAACTAGATATGCTCACTTTTCTTTATATACTTTGAGTTAATAATAGTTATTGTAAAAATGTAATATTTTTTTATAAAAATAATATAAAATTCGTTTTAATTCAAATGCATATATTTATTTTATTGTGATAGTATTACTCTACTATTTTAATATAAAGCTAAGCTGTTTCGTCATCTCTTTTATTAAATATTAAATTATATACAATTTACTCTTTTTGTGAGGAGAATGCAAAAGATCAGTCCATGTACAATTTTATTGGAAAATGACTTATAATTGAATGAATAGTCATGTATTTAATTTTTAATAATATAGAAATTTTATCCTGTAATTTGGATTACATCATATGAAAAAGATTAAAAATAGAATACAATATATCAGTATTTCAAAAAAATTCAATGATGACATATATTTACAATGATCCATAATAATTAATGTAGGAAGGACCCGGGGTTTACTATCTTGGAAATGGGTGCTAATAACACAAAGATAATACAAGGTGACATCAAAGGGTTTATCGAGGAAAAATTCATCACGTTATGGAGGCGAGTGAACCCTTCATAATGTATCAATGCCTTCATATCAAAGTCAAAAGTCTAGTCTTGAGATGGAGAAGCAATTAGCCAATCCCAAATGTATATACTTAAAACAGGTTTTAATTGTTTCAATATATTAGTTTCTATCTATTATATAAAGGAATTAGTCTTAGGGAAGATATAACAATCAACTTCCATGTGACTTCAAGATAATGAGGAAGGCCATGTTCTGGTCTCTGAATTTTTAAATTTTTATATATAAAATCAATGATGATCGGGATACATGATTAAAAAGTGAGTAGCCGCTAGTGATCATAAGCAAAAAAATATTTTTTACCCGGGATGGATCCATAGTATGTTGTCAATAAGTGTTGATAATATAGGCATTTTATTTTTAATCATTGCGTTTTAAGGTCTGCGAGGATTGAGTTTAGGTAGTGGAAGCCGATATGTAGTGAATGTCTTCTCTCTGAGGCATAAGGAAACAAAGTGAAATCAATGTTTAGATTAACCTCAGTGATGTACTAGAAGGAAATGTTTAATTAAACAAAGACGTAATATTAATTTTCCCCTGTAGTCTAAGAGGCCAGGCTCAAGGAGGTACCGTCACTTAAATTTCTTGATTAGTAGATGATTGTTGAGACTGAGAGAGGGTTGATCTAATGAGACATCGAGTATAGAGATAATAAACTTCACAAAAATATTTGTCAATTTTTATTAGCAATAATAGTGAACTTGAGATATAAGGGTGAGGTTTTTCAGCCCCATGGGGTGAGTTGGATTTGTAGGTGATATCTCTTTAAAGAGTGAGAGGAGGTTGGGACATTTCGAGGTGAAATCTGTGGAGAGATGAGTGTTGGGAAATATAAAAATTTATGGAGTGGAGGGAGAGGGGGGAGTGAGCAGGGGGTGGGGGTGGTTGGCATGTGAGTGACACAAACATTCTCACTCTATCATATTGATGTATAGTTTATTAATAGTATAGTGGGATTGCTTTAGTGAGAGTTGATCATTTGAAGGTGAGTAGAATATTTTAGAGAATATTAGTATATTGGTGATTTTGACGTGGCTGACATCATATCCTTTTGGGAAGGGATGATGTAAATTTTCTGTGTAAATTTAGTAGCTTATCTTGGACAGACCCCCTCATGAAGCTTATAATGGATTCAAACCTTCGATCTCAAGAACTGAAGTAGTAGCTTTACTGTATGCGTGAGGTCAGGACTGTTTTTTCAGAAGATAATTGCCCGAACGTAATTTTTAAGTTGAGTTTTCACTCAATCTTTCAAATTTTTAAATATAACTTGGGAGATGATGAAAATTTTCTGATTAAAAATAATAGTTTAGAAACATAACTTGAGTACTGCTCTTATATTCTATTAACTTTGTTTTTATAATAAAAAACTTATTTTTTGAATTGATGATTTATTCCATATGAAATTAAAGCGCTCATATATATATGTAATCCCTTTACAGGTCCCTTTCACACCAAACACCTGTCAAAAGCGTATTTTAGTTAGTATAAGCGTCAGTGAAGTTAGTATTCACTATCTCCAAATTCCACTTTCAGATCATGATTTCAAAGTGTTTCTACCCCCCCCCCAAGATTAAGGGCTAGATCTAAATGCAAACTCTGGTTTTATGAAACAATTTCTATTCAGCTTGCAAAGCGTGAATTTTTAGACGTGTGTCTTCAAACTCAACAGTAATAAACCGGATGGCACATGGGTCTGATCCTCAGTTCAACATCTACATGAAGCCTCTGCAATCCCCATATATCATTGCAAAAATATAAAGTACATTTTATGATAAACAAAAATGCTGAGTTAAAAAACTTGCTAGCGGCTATGTTTATGTCCACGAATGACACCCACCAAAAACACCCTGTCCTTTTTTTATATTTTCATTTATAACGTGGAAATGGGTGAGTATTCTTATCTCAACCTCTAATTCCACTTTGAGTCATGATTTCAAGCTATTTGCTATCGTCAGAGTAAGGAGAATAAAGAAACGATCCAGTACTAGGCACTCTGGGTTTATGAGAGTGAGGACTATTCAGCTTGCAAGCGTGCCCCCTGTAGACCCGTGAGTGTTTTTTTGGTATAGCAAACCAGATAGCTATATGGGTCTAGCATCACCACATGAAGTAGAAGCCTCTGCAATCTATATCATTACGCAAAAGGTGCATTTATGATAAACAAAAATGCAAGTTAAAAAACTTGCTAACGCTTGTGTTATGTCTACAAAGATGGCGTCCTACAAAAACACATATCAGCGTATTTCTGGTTTCACATAAACATCAGAGTAGTTGGTATTCACTATATATAACTGTAATTCCACTTTCAGATCCAGCAGTTTCAAGCTGTTAGCTATCGTCAGTGAAAGACAGAAGGAATAAAGAAACTAGATCTAAACCTACAAACTCCCTGAGCGTTTATGAAACAATTTCTATTCAGCTTGCACAAGCGTGAATTTTTAGACATGCATGTCTTCAAACTCAACATAGTAAACCAGATAGCTATATGGGTCTAGTCACTGATTCAGCATCTACCTGAAACAAAGCCTCTGCAATCTATATCATTGCAAGAAAGACCTCAAGGTACATTTATGATAATTAAAATGCAAGTTAAAAAACTTGCTAACGCTTGTGTTTATGTCCACAGATGGGCGTCCTACCAAAAACACCTATCAAACGTATTTTCGTTTACAACGTCAGAGTAGTTAGTATTCACCCTATCTCTAACTATAAATTCCACTTTCAGATCATGATTTCAAGCTATTTGCTATTGTCAGTGAAAGACAGGAGCCAAAACTGAATCTAAATACAAACTCTGGCGTTCTTAAAACAATTTCTATTCAGCTTTCTGGCGTAGATTTTTTAGACACGTAATGTCTTCAAACTCAGCATAGCAAACCAGATACTTCTATATGGATTGATCTCAGTTCAGCATCACCACATAGTGAGAAACACTCTGCAATCTATATCATTGCAAGACCTCAAAGGTACATTTATGATAAACAAAAATGCAAGTTAAAAAACTTATAAAAACATATTATATGTCCCCAGATGTCCACCAAAAACACCTCAAGCGTATTTTTCGTTTACATAAACGTCCAGAGTAGTTAAAGTATTCCTCTCTCTAACTATAATTCCACTTTCAGATCATGATTTCACGCTATTTGCTATCGTCAGTGAAAGACAGGAATAAAGAAATTGATCTAATGACACTACAGACGTTTTGCCGACAATTTCTATTTCAGCTTACAAGCGTAGATTTTTGAAACACGTAATGTCTTCAAACTCAGCATAGCAAACCAGATAGCTACTGGGTCTGATCTCAGTTCAGCATCACACATAGTTGGCCTCCCAATCTATATCATTGCAAGAAAGACCTCAAGGTACATTTATGATAAACAAAAATGCAAGTTAAAAAACTTGCTAGCTTGTATTTATGTCCACAGATGGCGTCTACAAAGCACACACCTATCAGCGTATTTCGTTTACATAAACGTCAAGATGAATTAGTATTCACTATCTCTAACTATAATTCCACTTTCAGATCATGATTTCAAGCTATTTGCTACGTCAGTGAAAGACAGGAATAAAGAAACTAGATCTAAATACGAGCGTTTATGAAACAATTTCTATTCAGCTTGCAAGCGTGAATTTTAGACACGTAATGTCTTCCGACTCAGCATAAGCAAACCAGATAGCTATATGGGTCTGATCTCAGTTCAGCATCACCACATAGTAAAGCCTCTTAAATCCATATCATTGCAAGAAAAGACCTCAAAGGTACATTTATGATAAACAAAAATGCAAGTTAAAACTTGCTAACGCTTGACCATGTTATGTCCACAGATGGCGTCCTACAAAAACACCTATCAAGCGTATTTTCGTTTATAAACATCAGAGTAGTTAGTATTATGCTATCTCTAACTATAATTCCACTTTCAGATCAACGATTTCAAGCTATTTGCTATCGTCCAGTGAAAGACAGGAATAAAAGAAACTGGATAAAATACAAACTCAGCGTTTGCAGGAAACAATTTCTATTCAGCTTGCAAGGCATTAATTTTTTAGACACGTAATGTCTTCAAACTCAACATAGCAATAAGTTTGGGGCTATTGCGTGTCTAAGTTCCTGTAGGTGAATAAATTGTTTCATAAGCGCTCGAAGTGTTTGGTTCTCCCCTAGTTTCTTTATTCCTATTTTTCACTGACGATAGCAAATAACTTGAAAATCATGATCCTGAAAGTGGAATTACCCCCGAATGGTGGCCATAACTATACGACGTTTATGTAAGCGAAAATATGCTTGATAGATATTTTGGTAGGAGCGCATCTGTGGACTATAAACGTTAGCAAGTTTTTGCTGCATTTTAGTTTATCATAAATGTACCTTCCAAGATCTTTTCCTTACAATGATATGGGTTGCAGAGGCTTCTACCCAATGTGGTGATGCTGAGCTGAGATCAGACCCATATAGCTATCTGGTTTGCTATGCTTTGGTTGAGGCATTACGTGTCTAAAAATTCACGGCTTGCAAGCTGAGATAGAAATGCCATGGCAGCTCCGGGATTTGGGTTTAGATCTAGTTTCTTTATTCCTGTCTTTTCCTTGACGATGGGCAAATAACTTGAAAATCATGATCTGAGAATGTATAGTTAGAGATGTGAGATATAACCTCTGACGTTTATGTAAACGAAAATATGCTTGATAGAGTGTTTTTGAGTTGCCCCGTCTGTGGACATAAATCTGGCGTTAATAAGTTTTTTAACTTGCATTTTGTTTGTCATGAAATCTTGCCTTTAGTGCTCTGCAATGATATAGATTGCAGGAAATCTTTCTACTATGTGGTGATGCTGGAACTGAATCAATTATATAACTATCTGGTTTGCTATGCTGAGTTTAGAGACATTGCGTGTCTAAAATTCAGCGGCTACAACTGATAGAAATTGTTTCATAAGCGGCAGGTTTGTATTTAAATCTAAGGTAACATTCTGTCTTTCCTGAAAATTGCCATAACATAAATAATCATGATCTTGAAAGTGGAATAGTTTAGAGATAGTGAATACTAACTACTCTGGCGTTTATGGCAATCGCAGCCCGATGGAGTGTTTTAGGTAGGGCATCATCTGTGGATATAGAAAAAGCGTTAGCAAGTTTTTAACTTGCATTTTTGTTTATCTCATAAATGTACCTTTGAGTCTTTCTTTTAATAATGTAGATTGCGGGAGCTCTACTATGTGGTGATGAAGCTGAAATCGAACCCATATAGCTGTCTGGTTGCTATGCTGAGTTTGACGTGCTGATGTCTAAAAAATTCGGCACACAGCTGAATGAAATTGTTTCATAAGCAGCTCAAGAGTTTTATTTAGATCTAGTTTCTTTATTCCTGTCTTTTTCACTGGCGATAATGAAATAACAGGAATGATCTGAAAATTGGAATTATAGTTAGAGATATTGAATATTAGCTTTACTCTGGCGTTTATGTAAATGAAAATAAACTGATAGGTGTTTTTGGTAAGAAATAATCTGTGGACATAAATACAAGCGTTAGCAGGATTTTTAACTTGCATTTTTGTTTATCATAAATGTATATTTGAGAGTCTTTTCTTGCAATGATATAGATTGCAGAGGTACTTCTATGTGGTGATGCTGAACTGAATCCAGGCCATATACATATAAATTCTTATATGAGTTTGAAAGATAATGTCTAAAAATTCACTGCTTGAATAGAAATTGTTTCATAAACTGCTCAGAGTTTGAAAAAAGAATCTAGATTTCTTTATTCCTGTCTTTCACTGGCGATAAACAATAATAATCATGATCTGAAAGTGGCCTATAGTTAAGGGTAGTGAATACTAACTGGCGAAATGCGGCTTGATAGGCACTGACAGGGCATGTCTGTGGTATATAAATACAGCGTTAGCAAGTTTTTAAACTTGCATTTTGTTATCATATATAT
>JAQFVV010009264.1:0-15038 GCA_028023455.1 Epiperipatus broadwayi | reverse complement strand
ATATTTACTAAGGCAATAAACCTCAAAAATATGTGCTTGAAAATGCGAAGGTAGGGACCTCTACAGGTCTTAACCACTAGAGGTCCCTACCTTCGCATTTTCAAGCACATATTCTTGAGGTTTATTGTCTTAGTAAATATTTCTTACGTAATCAATATGCTTTAAATAAATTTATAATTAACTAGATAATGGAAATTGTCCAGCAGACAACTATAAGTATTTACTTTATATATATTCAAATTTTTGATTTTTAACAATGCATTTGTCACCTCAATTTGAACATGTTACAACAATTCACTAGTGTAGGAATTAAAGGTATTACCAGATGGTCAGAGATTAATAACTCATTATGCTAACATGGGACCTATTTGTGTTCACTTTTAACACCATGTAGAAATGTAAACAATCATTTTGGTATAGATATATATCTTTAATTTTTTTGGTTTTTATTAGTACATCTATGCTCATCTCAACTTCATCATATCATAAATATCCATCAGTGCAAAAAGGAAGATTACTCACCACTGTATTTCATTAACAACTTTTACGGTTTAGATTGATCTAGAGACTACAGCACCTGAATTTTCATATCCATATTATATAGGGGTTTGGTAATTTTCATAAAGATTTCACACAATAGCATAGTGAATGATTTATATCCATTTTTAATATCACGATTGAAAGATAAACAATAATCTGAGTATTATATATATTGTGCCATTACAATTTAGTCATTAGCTAAATTTATAGTAATGTGCATGTAAGAAAATGTAAAACCAAAATCATCATCACATTTTTATATGACAATAAAGGAAGCTGTAAGGCATCCAAGTTTAAACCCTACAAGATCCAGTTCTAAAAGCTTTAGACAGAAAGAGAGTGGGTCAACAATTATATTCTTTATTTGTTTGTGTGTTGATAGAAAGGTAATACACACATTTAAACTATTCAATATTAAATTTTTCTGCTAAAAAGCAAAGTTATAATGCATATGTATAGGCAGTGTGTGTTATAAAAGCTATTTAGTTAGCCACTTTTAAAATTTCAGACATTAAACTTTCTTTAAAACTAACCTATCCTTGATCAATTCTAATATCTTATTCTATACTTCTATTTTGCTTTTCTATAATTGTAATTGGGATTTAAAAGCTAAGGATTTAATTTTAAATATTAGGGTTATAATTACTAAGCTGGCAATTAGATTATTGTAATGACAGTTTATGAATGATTTGAAATGATAAAGTATGTGTGTACATTACATACAGAAATTTACATTTATTAAATATTGAAAGAAAAAGAAGGGTTAAATCTGTCAAATTATTTTTTTTTACAATTTTGTGTTAAATCAGATATCTATTTTTGTAGCAATTTTGTTTTTATAAATGATTGTTTGTCATTTTGGGAGCTTAAGCTTGGTGGGAACTCTAATTTTGAAATTGTCTCATCTTAAGATTAAAGGAAAGAAACTCCAATTTTAGATATTACAGATATACATGAAAAAGGAAAAAGGATTAAGTCTATTTTTTTTTAAGACAAAAGTGTCTGAAAACCAGGTGTGTGATTTTTTGGGTTGGTCAAAAATAGCAATTCACACTATCACTCTAATTGGGTGAGTTGACTCAAAAATTGGATATAAAAGCAGTCTGGAAAATCAGTTGAGTTATTAGATTATTGTTATTATAATATATTGTGAGAGAGACTTTTTAAAAATTATTCAAACTAAAGCAGACAAACATTTTTAGTTCTGCTAGATAATTTTTTTTTAAATCATTTTTTTTATATCAAGTTTTGAATGTTGAAAATATAAGAATGACAGGGTAGAAAAATTATATATATGTCTCATCTTTTTACCTGACCGTCGTGGAGCCGCAGATCATATAGGAAGGAAAAGATGTCTTGTCTGTAAAATAATATTCTACACCTTTCAACTGACCAGAGAAATAAGATGTTTTTAGCTGGAAAGAAGAAAACATTCACTTGCATTCGAAAGAGATCAGAAAGATGAATTAATCTACTGATAAATATTAATCATCAAGTCCAATTAATTGTTCCAGCAACTGAGTTTAAACTCCAGGAAATTTATAAACGTGAAAACAACTGCTGTATTTTATCCACTAAAAGAATCATGCTTGACAGGAAGAGAAGAAAAATTCATATAATGATTTCCAAATTGTCCACTAAAACAAATAACCTCAATAGAATCATCATCATCAAATAGTTATACACCTCAAGAAAGAGATTGTTCCAAGGTAAAACGGAAATGGTAGCTGCAGAAATATAGACATTATACAAGATAAGTTGGACTCATTGGAAGTTCGCCACAAAACAAAGGATTATCTATTTTCTTTATGAAATCAGAGTCTTAATAAAAAAAATTTAGTAATAAAGTGGTATATTTTATTTAAAGAACTTTTAAAGACAATTCAGATCGATTAAAACCAAGAATTTCTTACTAATAATAACTTTGAGCTTCATAAATGATTCTGAATGTATCAAGATTATTTGTTTATTAATTTACAGTTATGAAATATTAATGTGTAAAATAATTTTTGTATTATTATTTTGGTTTTAAATAATATTTTGGTTTTTACGGAGTAAACACACACCTACATAATAATATTTTTTCATGTGTATAATTGTGTGCGAATGTGAAGTAATAAGCAGTATTAAAATATTAAATTATTTTGTTTTAAGAAAGTATAGGTTTCAGCTTAGAAGGGAGGGGGAGAAATGATTTAAAACTTGTTTCTAAAACTTGCTCTTTCCAATTTTGTTAACATTTATTTTGCCATTCTACTTACATGTTAGATTTATAAAGTATGTGTGCCAATGAGTGAATATTTTTTTTATGAAATTCCTTTCTTGTGGATGGAACATTTTAACAAATCGGTTACCCAATTTAATACAATATACTTTTGAAATACATTTACGGGAAAGGGGGAAGAATTTAAAATTTAATGTTATGATTTTAAAATGGTCGATTATGATTATTGTTATTGTTAATATAAATTTTCATGTAAATATAGAAATTTTTATGTATATGTTAGAAATGCAGTAATAAATATTAGTTTATGTTATTAAATGAGGCGTATATATTTCATTAAGAGTAGTCTTTATCAAGTGTGATCATTCATCATCAATGGTTGAATATTAGTTGTTTAAGATATGATTAAATATGCTAAGATTAACAATAATTATGAATTTCTTTATAAAAATTAGGTTTTATGTTTAGGCTTAGTCCTAAAGCTGTGGTTGAAACCATTGTCATTATCGTTATCATTATCGTCATCATCATCATCATCAACATTTTAATTAATGAGCTGTTTAAATGTTTAAAGGCCATAAATAAATATTGATTTCATAGTATTTAGTGATTTCTTAGTATTATTATAACCACCATCCCCTCATCTATTTCATGCAAGGATGAGTGAATTGCCATCCTAAATTAATAGTAATCTGAGCTAGTAAAACTTATAAAAAAAGTATTGAAACACATTTATTATGTTAAGCTCTAAGAAATGATTTATGTCTAATGAATTTTATGAATTCCACTTTAGTTTAAAGATGTTTTATGTTTACTTAGATATTAGTGCATACAGTGATATGGTTCTAAAAAGCAAAATCTTCCATGTTTATTAGAAATAAAGTACCAAAAAGGGATTCAAACCCGGTACATGTGAAAGGTTATTAGATATAACTGTGTCTAGATTCAAATAATCTAGTGGCGCCCTGCTAGACCATATTCACTTGGTATTTGTTTGGATATGCACTTAATATCAAACCAAGAAATGAAAGTGGATAAAATCTACTGTCTGTATACCTGAGCAGATATTTTATTGAGTTACTAGTGTACTCACCTCACGCGATTTCCATATACCTGAGTTATAATAGTTGTTATTAATAATTTGTTTATAATTATTGATATTGTGATATCTTGAGAAATCTAATTATAGAAATATGTTTAATTTATTCCTACTCATCATTTTAATATTTTTGACCTTATGGCTATATAGCTACTATCCAGGAGTATGTTTCATTTAATCCAATGACCCTTAATATGATTGATAACTCAGTCTGATCTTTTTGGTTAATAGCCACTACTCAGGTATTCTTCTCATAATTTAATTTAAGCTACAATGCTTTTCGTTTATTAAGATAAATATTTATATTTGAATCGTTTCTTAATTATTTAATACGAATGGATCTTTGATCATAGTTAATTAGGTTAAAATATATATTTTAATTCCATTATATTGCAATCATTGACTGACTTAGAAAATAAGACCATTCTCTTTCATTATGAATGTATTTTGTAAATAGCCATCATACTTCAAATGATCTAGAGGCATTAGTGCCTAAATTTTCACACTTTTGTTGACATTTCTATTACTTTTACTACACCATTGTCATGCAAATAATAACTAATATCTGTTAACATTTGATACTTTATGAAAGATTAAGCAGTTTATATAAATACACATTTATATTTTTTATCAGCAAAACCCTCATTTAAATTCTAATACAACACAGTCGTATACCAGTGCATAAGTCATATCACTGTCAATAACTATGTATGTATTTTACAAATAAGCTTAACTCTTCAAGTGAGCTGAGGCATCAACATTTGAATTTTCATATCTGTATTGACTGTTCTATAACATTAACTATACCCCATCACACAAGGTGGAGACTCTCTTATCCACTGTTAAAACTTTTGAAACAGTTTAAAGCCCTTGCACTGAATATATTATAACCCCAAATAAGTTTGAATGACTATCAAAAAGAACTAATAATAAAATCACAATCAAACAAGTAACAGACATTCAACTCAATACAATGATGTATGGTAATCTCAGTGGGTCTCTCTATAATAAAAAGAGCAATACAGGTAAGAATAATAAAACTAAATATAGTATATATACTAATTAATATTAAGTAAATTTTAAAAGGAGGAAAATTCATTTCACTTTGACAAAATATACATGCTTTTAATCCAAAGAGTAGTTAGGTTCTAACATATTCTTCTCTCATAATATATTTTTATATTCCTTTCTAATATAATAACATATATTTTCAATATTTCATTGCATTGATCTAATTCACAATTCAAAACTCTTAATATGGATAAAAATGTTTCTTAAGTTTTATTTGTGCCACTTTACTTTTCAAAAATAATTTCCTTTTTGTTAAAAAAATAATTTCTTTTGATCATTGATTACAATAATAACATCTTAGGGTTCTTTATTAAATATTTCTAATATTAAAATTTTCACTCTTTTATTTTATTTATGAGTTATTAAACAATAAACGGCATCCTAGTGAAAATATGAGGAGACATACTCTTACCCCTAAGATAATATTTGCAATTTTGTAATATTTATTTTAGATATAAGATTTTATTTTAGGCCTCTCCTAATAAAAAATGATTAATAAAATATTACCCATTTTATTAATTATTTTGTGAATTTATGAGGGTGACCCAAAATAACCAGAATCATTCTTTGGTTTGTACATCTATTGTAATATTTACTTCTGCTCTTACATACATCTTGCAAAATCTCCTTCTGCTTCAATATGCCAAATGATATCATCTTGTGAAATTGTGAGGACATTTAGCACATTGTTTTTGTAAAGTGCATTTTATATATTTGTTAATTTTTTATAATGGCTGCAAAGTTCAACAATGTAAAATTTTGTTTTCATTTACAGAAAATATGCAAGGTAACAAGTTGAATTGCTTGAAAGAGATTATAAGCAAATTGGATACAAAAAAAACACAAGTTTATAAAGGGTTTAATTGTAATGTTAAATCTACCATATAAGCTTAATAAGCTTTGCAAGTGAAGTCCAAAGTGAAAAACAAACACTCCATTTTTTTAGGAAAGCAACATTTTTCTCTCAAATTTAGTTAATAATAATCAGGTATTTTATCTGCAAGTTCTGGAATATTTATGTGATGTGGTGAAATGGAAACATCTTGTTTTGTGACAAAGAAAAGAGAGCAAGCTCCACCCCAACAAAGTATCATCTCTCAAAGCCTTGAGTGTAAAACACTTTTTAATTAAATTCAGCATGAATCAGCTCATATATCAGCTGTATTGCTCACTTTTTGATTTATGAAATTTTTTTTTAATATCTCAAATGAAACATATCTCTAATTTTTTTTGTGGACACAAAAAAATACAGAGGTGTTAAAATGCATCACTATGCAAGGGGATTCTGCACTATTTTAAAAAGTGACAAACTGGTTTAGATTGGTGCATTGCATTAAATATAATATAAATTTTAAAGTGATTTTAATTTGCAACACCTAACAAAATAAAATGTACATTTTTTATTGCTAAAATTTCAGTTATTTTTGGGTGTCCCTTCAGGATTTTTACTTCATACTTTATATATTTGAATATTTGATTTCACATGGTTCTAAGCTTATTAATATCATTCAGTTAGCCAGCTTCTTGGTTAACTTTAATTCATAAGAATATTGAGAAATTTATAGTTAAAACAGGTTCTGGATTTCATGTAGCTTCAAACTGCAATATTCAGTTTGGCTAGTTTACTTTGGAAAATTTATAGGAACTAAGGTTGACTTATTTTAGACCAGCTTTAATTTCAGTTATTTGAAATTTGCTATTCTTCTCATTTTTTTTTTTTTTGTTCTTTTACACATGTACAAAATGTTAAATCATCCTACCAAAGATTACATTTTTCAGCATGATCACCCTGCGAATAAAGTTAAAGTCTAAATTTCAAACAGCATGACCAAAAGGTAATATCTTGAATTTTATGCAGCAATGTTGTTAAATATTAAAATAGACTTTATTCCAATAAGTTAAAATTTAAATTAGTAATGGATATTACATTTCTCAAAAAAAAAACATGTTTAATTTATAGTTAAAAAAAAATTCTAAGACATTAGTCATTTTTTAAACTTTATAATCTCCCTAAACATAAATAGTAATAGAAATAAAACTAGTACACATTACTAGTTGAAAATTCAAATATAAAATGTCAAATAACCTACACTTTTTTCAAATATTATGTTTTTTCAGCAATGATATCTTATGAATAATATTAGTCTGAATTTCAAATAGTAATGGCTAAAACGTTAACATTTTGATCCATAGCTGCAAATATTGTAAATATTGTAATAGGACTTATTTAAACAGGAAGTGTAAAATTTAAATTAGCAATAATCTTAAATTGCTCACAAACAAACATGTTTAATTTACATATATAAAAAAGACTCAAGACATTAGTCAGTTTTTTTAAACTTTACAGTCTCATAAAATAAATGGATTAAATAAGGAATCAGTGTGTAATGCCGGATTAAAATTCAAATATAATATGTCAAATCTCACCTCCCAAATGTTAAATTTTTCCAAAGCAACTCACCATGTGAATAAAGCGAAATATCAAATTTCAAAGAGCATGGCTAAAAGTCAATTCAGCTAAATATTAAAATAGAAACTTATTCAAGCAAGGAGCATGAAATTTAAATTAGCAATGATCTTAAATTGCTCATCAAAATACATGTTTGAGTTATATATACAAAATAGGCATTAGACAGTCATTTTTTCAACATTGCAATCTCCCTAAATATGAATTTACATAAGAAATAGAAGCAATACATAATCACTAGCTGAAAATTCAAATATAAATGAGCAATTTATGATCCTTGTTAACTAAAAAGTTTATAGTTCTTTGTTTGAATAAATATGTGTTTAATATCAAACAACATTGTAACCTTGGTTCAAGAGGTTACCTCTTGAAATATTCTAATTGAAATTTAGACTTTAAATATTATCCAAAGGACGTAATTCCTCTGAAAAATCTGAATATATGGGAAGAAAATTTGACTTTTCTATTTCAGCTTTCAGCTAGAAATATGCAATGGTTCAATTTCTTAATATATTTATGTGTGGGGAGATTGCAAAGCTTCAAAAATGTCTATTGTTTAAGCTTTTATTTCATAGAGTGCATAAATTAAATATGTTTGTTTAAGAGCTCCCTATTTATGAGCAATTTAAGACCACTACTAATTTAAATTTCTATGATTTTTATTTGAATAAGTCTGTATTTTAATATTTACCAACATTGTGGAATATGATTCAACAGATTACCCCACTCGCTCTTAGCCATACTGTTTGAAATTTAATTTTTCACTTTATTCATGGTGTGGCACAGCTGGAGAAACCTTAATGTGTAGGCGATTTGACATTTTATATTTGAATTTTCAATTAGCAATATGCACTTATATATATATATATATATATATATATATATGAAAAACAAAAACAAGTTATTCACGTAACTTGCTATCACTTGTTATTTATGTTCAACAGATAGCATTTTACTAAAACCAATCTAACAAGTGTAAAATTGGTTTACATAAACGTAAAAAAGTCAACTAACTTTTTGATTTGCTTCACTTTCTCAGATCAGCTGATTTCAAGCTGGTTTGTCTCAATGAGTGAGGGATAGAGTATAGAAACTAGATCTAAACACTGACTCCTCAAGTGTGTATGCAAAACGCTCTCTATCAGCTTGTAAGCGTGAATTTTTCAGACCGGAAAGTCGCAAAACTCATCTAGCAAGCCAGATATTTATATGGGTCTGATCTCAGTTCAGTATCACCACATAATCAACGTCTCTGCAATATATACTTTGCAAGAGAACTTTAAAGTCCACATTTATGAAAAAAAAACAAGTTATTCACGTAACTTGCTATCACTTGTTATTTATGTTCAACAGATGGCGTTTTACCAAAACCACCGAACAAGTGTAAAATTTGTTTACATAAACGAAAAAAGAGTCAGAATTAACTACCTCTTTCATTTGCTCACCCCCAGATCAGCTGATTTCAAGCTGGTTTGCTCTCATCAGTGAGGGATAGAGTATAGAAACTAGATCTAAACACTGACTCTCAAGTGTTTATGCAAAACGTTTCTATCAGTTTGCAAGCGTGAATTTTTTAGACCGGTAAAGTCTTCAAACTCAGCCTAGCAAGCCAGATATTTATATGGGTCTGATCTCAGTTCAGTATCACCACATAATCAAAGTCTCTGCAATATATATCATTGCAAGAAAACTTTAAAGGTACATTTATGAAAAACAAAAACAAGTTATTCACGTAACTTGCTATCACTTGTTATTTATGTTCAACAGATGGCGTTTTACCAAAACCACCGAACAAGTGTAAAATTTGTTTACATAAACGAAAAAAGAGTCAGAATTAACTACCTCTTTCATTTGCTCACCCCAGATCAGCTGATTTCAAGCTGGTTTGCTCTCATCAGTGAGGGATAGAGTATAGAAACTAGATCTAAACACTGACTCTCAAGTGTTTATGCAAAACGTTTCTATCAGTTTGCAAGCGTGAATTTTTTCAGACCGGTAAAGTCTTCAAACTCAGCCTAGCAAGCCAGATATTTATATGGGTCTGATCTCAGTTCAGTATCACCACATAATCAAAGTCTCTGCAATATATATCATTGCAAGAAAACTTTAAAGGTACATTTATGAAAAACAAAAACAAGTTATTCACGTAACTTGCTATCACTTGTTATTTATGTTCAACAGATGGCATTTTACCAAAACCACCGAACAAGTGTAAAATTTGTTTACATAAACGAAAAAAGAGTCAGAATTAACTACCTCTTTCATTTAGCTCACCCCCAGATCGATTTCATGCGGGTCTGCACCTTTCAGGTCAGTATCGACTCACTGAATCAAGTCTCTGCAATATATATCATTGCTAGAAAATCGGGTTTAAACAGGTCACCTATCCTTGGTGAGGCAAACCATTGAAAACAAAGTGATTCAGGTAACTTGCTATCATTTGTTATTTATGTACAACAAATGTGTTTTACAAACACTTGTTCGGTGGTTTTGGTAAACGCCATCTGTTGAACATAAATAACAAGTGATAGCAAGTTACGTGAATAACTTGTTTTTGTTTTTCATAAATGTACCTTTTAAAGTTTTCTTTGCAATGATATATATTGCAGAGACTTTGATTATGTGGTGATACTGAAGCTGAGATCAGACCCATATAAATATCTGGCTTGCTAGGCTGAGTTTGAAGACTTTACCGGTCTGAAAAATTCATGCTTGCAAACTGATAGAAACGTTTTGCATAAACACTTGAGGAGTCAGTGTTTAGATCTAGTTTCTATACTCTCCCTCACTGATGAGAGCAAACCAGCTTGAAATCAGCTGATCTGGGGGTGAGCAAATGAAAGAGGTAGTTAATTCTGACTCTTTTTCGTTTATGTAAACAAATTTTACACTTGTTTGGTGTTTTTGGTAAAACGCCATCTGTTGAACATAAATAACAAGTGATAGCAAGTTACGTGAATAACTTGTTTTTGTTTTTCATAAATGTACCTTTAAAGTTTTCTTGCAATGATATATATTGCAGAGACTTTGATTATGTGGTGATACTGAACTGAGATCAGACCCATATAAATATCTGGCTTGCTAGGCTGAGTTTGAAGACTTTACCGGTCTGAAAAATTCACGCTTGCAAACTGATAGAAACGTTTTGCATAAACACTTGAGAGTCAGTGTTTAGATCTAGTTTCTATACTCTATCCCTCACTGATGAGAGCAAACCAGCTTGAAATCAGCTGATCTGGGAGTGAGCAAATGAAAGAGGTAGTTAATTCTGACTCTTTTTTCGTTTATGTAAACAAATCTTACACTTGTTCGGTGGTTTTGGTATAGCGCCATCTTTTGAACATAAATAACAAGTGATAGCAGGTTACGTGATTAACTTGTTTTTGTTTTTCATAAATGTACCTTTAAAGTTTTCTTGCAATGATATATATTGCAGAGACTTTGATTATATGGTGATTCTGAACTGAGATCAGACCCATATAAATATCTAGCTTGCTAGGCTGAGTTTGAAGACTTTACCGGTCTGAAAATTTCACGCTTGCAAACTGATAGAAACGTTTTGCATAAACACTTGAGAGTCAGTGTTTAGATCTAGTTTCTATACTCTATCCCCCACTGAGGAGAGCAAACCAGCTTGAAATCAGCTGATCTGGGGGTGAGCAAATGAAAGAGGTAGTTAATTCTGACTCTTTTTTTCGTTTATGTAAACAAATTTTACACTTGTTCGGTGGTTTTGGTAAAACGCCATCTGTTGAACATAAATAACAAGTGATAGCAAGTTACGTGAATAACTTGTTTTTGTTTTTCATAAATGTACCTTTAAAGTTTTCTTGCAATGATATATATTGCAGAGACTTTGATTATGTGGTGATACTGAACTGAGATCAGACCCATATAAATATCTGGCTTGCTAGGCTGAGTTTGAAGACTTTACCGGTCTGAAAAATTCACGCTTGCAAACTGATAGAAACGTTTTGCATAAACACTTGAGAGTCAGTGTTTAGATCTAGTTTCTATACTCTATCCCTCACTGATGAGAGCAAACCAGCTTGAAATCAGCTGATCTGGGGGTGAGCAAATGAAAGAGGTAGTTAATTCTGACTCTTTTTTTCGTTTATGTAAACAAATTTTACACTTGTTCGGTGGTTTTGGTAAAACCATCTGTTGAACACACACACACATACATATATATATATATTTTACAAGAGTATGTAGGCAATTATCAACTATTATGGTAATAAACCTGATAAAAATCAATATTAATATTCTGCTGAGCCAGGCTTTTTAATACAGTGAATCTTTGTCAAAGCATGACTACAGTTAGAAGAAGGCCTTGGACAAAGATCACTGTATTGGTGCTCACCTCAGCTGGCTCAGCAAATTAACAATATTGGTTTGTTCAATGATTTATTACCATAAGTAGTTGATAAATGTCTATATACTTTGCTAAAAGGTTCTTGGATTACACATTATCTATGATACATCCATATAAGATAGGTTTATATATATATAAACCTATCTTATATATATATTATAACAATCCAGAGAGATAGATCTAAACGTAATCTGCACTACAGGGCGCCATCTAGGCATTTGTTCCAGAAAATTTATAAAGTAGGCAGATACATGTTTCAAAAAAATTTTATTTATTTTTTTTATTTTATTTATATATTTTGATTCTAGTTTTTGGCCCATTGTCACTAGCTCAAGGAGTAGCAGAGAGATTAAATAATATAATAAATTCTTATCTAAGAATATAAAAAAAGAATAAAAATAGTTTTTTCACTGCCAGTAATTAACATACAAACATTTATTTACACACACACACACATATATATATATAAAATTTAACATTATTATTTTAGTCAGTTTATTTTAGATTTTAATTTGATTTTATAATTTAAATTTGCATTTTAATTTTTTATAATATTATAAGTTTACATTTTAATTAAGTCTGCACAGATGATTTACGAAGCTTATTTTATAATGTTGAGCATAGATCGGTTACATAGATTACACGGTTAAAATAATTTCACAGTAAACATAAACGTCAAAATTACAAAAAATTGGCTGATAATGTCAATTGTATTAGGAATAATAAGAAACCTAATGGTGTTCATCATAAGACACCGCATTAACACCAATAACTTAAAAGACATACTAATAAATACATTTTAGATACTCACCTATATTTATCATTATTTATCGAATGTCTATATATTTTGATTCAATATGAAAACCCAAAACATAAGTAACGAGCAATCTAATCCATGCAAGCATCTATAAACAACTTAAATTTAATGCATTTTTATTTAGTGTCGAAAGTATGAATAGACTACATAGATTTGCATTTGAAGATAAAAAACATTCTATCCCCATTTAACCCTTTAACCGCTAATTTTATTACTAGATGTACTCAGATAAAAATCAAATCTTTTAATTGGCCAACTCACAAACTGAAGACAAAGCCTATTGTTAAAACATATCCTCCTATAATATTAAATTCAACTCAGATACGTTTATAAAAAAGTATATTATTAATTTTTCAGGTTATGAAGAGAACGAAAGCTCTTTCAAAAATAAATTGCATATTTATTTATTCTAAAATATTCAAGATCGGCAACATAAAAGCTATAATATAAACAAAAAGATCGACTTTTAGACTATAGAAAAGTAAATATTTCTTTTTACTACATCTTCAATATTTGTACTAAAATCTCCAATATTTTTCAAAAATAATTTTGTTTTTTTATTATTCTCTCTGAAAATACTTTTTTTAATTTCCATAAATATAATTTTATAATAATTCTAAATCGACTATTCAAATGAAAATCTCAGCGTTTTTCTTTATTTCCTTTGATCAGGCTGTTTCTTTTGTCTCTTTCCAGCCAATCAGAATGTCTTTTTCGGGCTGAGAGCATGCTAAGAACCAATCACAAATAATGTTCCTTCTTTTGTTGAGGTTTAAATGCTTTTTTTTTATTTTTTACTTTAAAAATAAATCGGAAGATGGCACCATCTTACAGAACTTTAAAAAACGTAATTCAATACCGTGTTTAATCTAATATTTTCGGAGGAAAACTGGCTGAGTTAGAGTGATGTCAGATGTCGACGAGGAGCCCTTTAAGAGGCGGAAAGAGTTAACCTTAGGCTAAAAGTTCGCAGTCAAACTGGCATCAATCCATCTGATATATTTATATATTCAATGTAGCATGAAAATACGACAACACAAAATACTATACTGTCAGGAATATACATCTGAACAGTAAGTAGAGTTAGAGAAGACATTGTCTCTCTACCAACAGGAATGCTACATCTGTTGGCGAGTAGAACAATAAACAAAAAACTCCATAGGAATGGATTGTGGTTCTTTGCTGACTTACAAACCCATCCATAGGCAGACAGAAGGTGTGTGGCATATATATGCAATCCTGCCCATAGCGGATCTCATACTACATCTATTAACTACATCAATATATCCAATCCATTGACCCAATTCAACTATGAAACAAATAACCTAAGATTACCCTCTCCTAATATAACTTTACAAATCTATATAGTCATTCATGCCCAACTTAAGTTTAACATTTATATATTTTAATTTATTGGAAAACAAAAATCATAAATAAAACTTAAAGAACAAAAAAAAAATAAATGGAAATGATTTACACAAAGGAAATACATCAAATAAAATTGTAACTAATGAATAAATAATCTAGTTTGGTCAGATAGGATTCTATTTTTATAAATTAAATACTAGGAAAGTTTAAAATTTAAAGTTCTTAGTGTTTACAAATAAATATTGTTCATTATATTTTATAAAGTTCTTACAGTTTTAACATGTCCATAGTTTTATCCATTTCTTGCCATGAACGTGCATTCCCACGCCATCCTAAAGAGATTGGTTGAGTCAGCCATTGTTTTTTTATTTATATGGAGGTCTTTTAGTTTAGTTGGTCCTCAATGTAGAAAATGATAGTTCATTTCTCTTTCTTTTCTTAGCAGAACTGAAGGGATTGACGTTCTTTCAATCCCTTCTCCTTCGACTCCACACTAACACATATCTGTACTCTCATAATAACTAATTCTTTTATTTTCCAAACTTTTCCTTTTATATTAATTTTAAGGATCCAATGGACATTACATCATCAATGATGATATGGTCCTTTTGCTGAGGTCCAATTCCATTGTTTTTCATTCATTGGCTATTAGTTTTTATTAGTTTTCCTATCTGACCAATGCTTATACATTTAAATGCCCAAGGCTAATTTACATTTGACTAATTAAATTAATCATTTCTATTTTTTCAATAACATTTTAATTTGTTTTGTACAAACTTAGATATATTTTTATCATTAAGTCTTTACTGACAATTTAGTTTTAAAATACTTTTTCTTTTTTAATAAAGTTTTATTTTAATAATTTTTTTTCCATCTGTGCAATTATATAGATACGAGTTTAGTATAGGAGTTTTAATTTTCAATTTTTAATTCTTAAAAAGAGAAGTTTTATTTGCGAACTTTTATTTTTTTATGTTTACTAATAAAAAACAATGTAATGATGTTCTGTGCTCGTTACAATATATATATATATATATATATATATATATATATATATATATATATATATTAACCTCC